>LOJH01003874.1:4991-42758 GCA_001685095.1 Ellobius talpinus
GACAGAGGCAGATGGATCTCTGTGAGTTCAAGGCCACTGTGGGCTACACAAGATTGAGTCTGTGTAAAAGAGAAACAGGACTCACACAAAGGTGATACCAGCACTTGGGATTACACACCTTTAATCCCAGCACTAGGGAGGTGGAGACAGAAGCGATATGACTGGGCAAAGTGAGGAATACAAAGAGGAAGAGACAGGAACTCAGTGAAGTGTGGAGTGTGGGGTTGGCAGTCTGAGAATTGCCACTTTGGCCTGAGCATTGGTAGAGGTAAATGGTCTATCTAGTGGTTAGCTGCTTTGCTTTTCTGATCTACAGGTTGAACCCCAATGTCTGTCTCTAGATTTTTATTATTCATGCTATAATGGTATTTTTTGGCAGCCCAAACTGACTAATATACCTACTGATTCAAAATATTTATTCTAACAAGACCCTCTTGTGATAGTTACATGTGACAGTTCAAGAAGCCTTCTGCTTTCTGTTGGCCTTAATCTTAAATTAGAAAACTCTTTGCTTGTTCCAACCATCATTTTTCAATGGAAAAATTTTGAGCAGTATCCAGAATAACACTCTCTAAACATAATGACTATTTTCTAGTCTCAGTTTATCATTATTGAATATAGAAGGAACCCATGGGCTCTGGTTAAAAGTGAAGAGGTAGCCTGATGTGGTAGTGCATACCTTTAATTCCAGTACTTGGAAGGCAGTGGCAGGTGGATCTCTGTGAGATCCAGGACCACCCGGGTTATGGGGAGAGGAGAGAGAGAGAGAGCACATGCGAAGGGCTGCCCTTCAGGATCCTTGTGTGTCTAGAAGACTGGCAGTTGTACTTGGCTTGCAGGAAAGGCTTACAAGAATGTCACCAGTGGTCATGGGTACAAAAGTGACCTAAATGCATGGTTCTTTGACTCATACCTTATGATCCCTTCCTATATCACATATTTAATTTTGGTGTCTGGTCTTCTGTCTACCCAGGAGTCCATCATGGGGCTATGTTGTTTGGAGCAACACTTATGAAACCTTTTCAAAAAAAAAAACAACTTGGTATTTTCCCACATCTAGAACATATTAGCAATGCTTTGTGTGTTTGTGTCCCCTCTCAAATTTACATTGAAATTTAATCCCAATTCAGTATTGGAATGATGGGTCTTTTAGGTGATGAAGTCAAGAAAATTTCAACTTCCTGAATGGATCTGTCATTTATTTACAAACAAGGCTTTGGAGAGCAAACTGATCCTTTTGTCCTTCTTTCATGTGAGGCCACCACATCTGTCTCCTCTGAAGGAGGCAGCACTAAGGTCCCTTCTGGGATCAAAGAGTAGCTCTCCCCCAATACCCTGTTACCACCTTGATCCTGCACCCCAAGTCTCTAGACCTCTGTAAAATAAATCACTTAAGTTATAGAATTTAGTTAATATTTGGTGAGAAATAATATATGACCACAATATGGATAATAGGCAAATGTGTCTTATTCAAAAAGATTATTACAAGCATCAATGGACATCGCAAAGGATGACTGGAAAGGAAACATTGGATTTTATGGCCTGGTTCCGGAAAAGTACAGAACTCATTGAAAAAGGGTTGAAAAGGGGGATTCTGTCCTCACCAAGGGAAGACAGAGCAAGCTCAGTCACTTCTGCCTGGCCAGAGACAGCAGGTAATAATCTACAGTAAGCATGTTGATACTTGTAACTTGGGCTTTATTTTAAACTCAAGTTAGAACATTTCATCAAAGCATTCCCAGTGCTAGATTTTTTTATGTCACTATATGACTTCTATATATTGCCTAATTCTTCTCCAAGAGAGGTGCAGAGAGGCCTTATGCCCACCGGACAGTTTTGCTGTGTTTTCCCTGACTGTTATAAAGTATACCTTTCTACAATCCAGAAGGTGTACCTGTGTGAGTTTACCTCTTCCTTTCCTCATTAATAAAGTCCAAGGTAAGGTGACTGTCCCCTAAGGTAGCCATTCCTTCTTTGTCATTGCTGCTCTGTATTTTTGCTCAGCACTGAGAGCAGAATAGCGTTCCCTATTGTGGCTTTCTGTTTTCTTTAGGCGATGAAGTTGTCAAAAGAGAAAAACCAAGAATTAATCAGATAACTTGTGTCTTTCAAAAAAGCCTAAGTTTTCAACAGATATCTAAACACCAAACACCCCAAATAGCAGTTCTTGTCTAATCTTTGTCAGTTTGTACTCATTGCTGAGAAAAGTCTATCAACCAGGCCTCATGGCTTATGTATCCTGGCACTAGGAAGGCTAGATTCAGACGACCCCTTCGAGTTTAAGGCCATCTTGGACTCCATAAGGAGTTCCAGTTCAGCCCAAGCCACAAAGTGAGTCCCTATCTCAAAACTAAACACACACACACACACACACACACACACACACACACACAACATAATCAGAGCTAGTATCTAACCAGGCGCTCTTTCCTTCCATCCGTGTATCAGTACCATCCATGATTTTTCCTCTAAGATTTGCTGCACTTAATTGCATGCCTTCCACATCCACACACTCATGCACATGACTCCTGTCCTCTGTTGGTGAATGTCCCGGAGCCGGGTCTACTTGTCCACTAGTCAGTCTGGTTACGCATCACCCAAGCAGCACCACTGCTGAGGGGACAGGGAAGAAGCAAACTTCCTGAGCACTGTTGTTTTCTGGTCTGTAGCTGCTTCAGGGTGCACGAGGCAGTCTCTATTACTAGCCTCTATAAGTTCTATTTCTCTCCTTTATAGACACAGAAAGTGGGATTCCTGAAAGCCAAGGCTTCTGTCACTGTCACACAACTAAAAGGCATTGGGCCAAAATTCAAATGGAAGTGACCCTGGTTCCAAAGCCACCCAAGACATTCAGCACAAATCTGTCTACAGGGTAACACAGTGTACTTTATAGTATGTTCAGTATACCTGTCTACAGGGTAACACAGTGAACTCTAGAGTGTGTTCAGTTCACCTGTCTACAGGGTAGCACAGTGAACTCTAGAGTGTGTTCAATTCACCTGTCTACAGGGTAACACAGTGAACTCTAGAGTGTGTTCAGTTCACCTGTCTACAGAGTAACACTCTATGCTCAAGAGTGTTTTCAGATGTGCTGAGTTATAGGTATATATTATTTTTTAACACCACTATAACGAAAAAATCACCATTTAGTTCCAGTGCATCTTTATTTTTATATTTTAAGAGAATTTTTGTGAATAATGTTCAGAAGTGAAGATCAGCTTTCGAGAAACATCAAATGCACTCTTAATTCTGTTTCACTGAGATGATAGCTAGCTGCCATGTAGATCTAAAATAGGGACTATCCCAGAGATTAGTCAACTGCTTTATTGGTATCATGCATGAAGCTGGGATACTTTAACTTTGAAAATACTTATTCTAGATTTAAAATATATCGATTAAGAGAATATAGCTGTTCCTTACTTTTGACTATTCTTCACATACTTTTATCATCAGGATGAGAACTTTAAAGTTTCTGGAATTTTAGATAACTTGTAACTTTAACTAAGTGAAAAAAATAGGCTATATTATTAGATCCAGAGTACAAGCCACTTTCAATTTTAGATGCATAATCAACAATTACTGAGTCCATTCAATTATTTTTCTTCCCATAATCTTTATCATCTTAGCATACTTACCTGATTCAACATTTACCCATTTACAAATCACACTAAATCATTTTGACTCAAAAACAGCCTTAAAAAAAAGAAAGAGATAGTGGGTGTAGCCTTTTATAAGGATGGGATGGTCCAAATTCTTACTTCGTAGTATTTATTATATGATAAGATTATTCTTGCAGAATGACTAAAAGAAGGCCACATTTCAGTTCTGCTTTAGAATGGCATTGTTCACTATGGATTCTCAAATTTAAAATCCATCTAGGAGGTCATTATCTGCAGAGGAATGACCTAAAATGTGAATCCTACACAGTCAGTTTGACCACCAGCCTTGCAGTGGAGATGTCTGCTGACTCTTTGCATCTGTCTTCCCAATTTTATCTAATAATCCTGAACTCTCTGACTTTGTAAATTGTATTCTTTTTGCCATAATGAGTGAGGAATGAAAAATTCTGAATTTTCAGTTGTGTTCAAAGGAAACTAAATACAGACTGTAAAGAAAGTATTTCCTGTCTCCTTTGTGCCTTCTGACAGGTGATAAAATAAAATTGGCAACATAAAAATAAAACCAAAGAATGATAAAATAATGATGACTCACTTCGCTATTGTAGCTTGCCTTTGTGGTTTTTGTAATAATTTGGTCTTTTTATAAAATTATTAAGAGAAAAATGAAAATAATAGATAATAATATAATAATCCCCAGAATTATGAAAAGTTTTTTAAGGTTTAAGAAAGATCACTCAGATTTTATTGTTTATCTTACCTTTCAAAAAGAATTCAGTAGACCTATGTGATAATTATAAGGCAAAAACAGCATTGGTTTTTAACAAGTAAAATTTTTCTTTGTACTGGAAGATTAATAGGATGAAATTTTAAGTCATAGAGTATTAAAAATTGCAAATAGAACTAGTCGAAGGAAATGGAACTAAAATTAACTACAATGGACACTGAGAAAGAGGGATTAAAATACATAGCTAGTGTATCAACTCATGACTTCATAGAAATTGTAACAAGATAAAACTAAGCTTATAAAAACGTCAACTGAGCAAGTCTTATAAAAAAATCCTCCATGAGGAGCTGGTAGACCCTCTCCTAGAGAGGAATGCATTTAGCTGGTAAAATGATAACATAATGGTTTCATCTCTAGAGACTGATCTTAAGGTATGATGAAATTTCAGAGTATTATAAAAAATATAGTAGCATATTTCGCTATACACATTGATGGCTTTATGAAGACATTTTTATTCAAATTTATCATGTAATGTGACTGTATTCATTTCCATGCCCTCCCGTGTGCCCCCTCCTTACAGTCTAGTTCCTTTCCCTAGATATTTTCACTTCAGTTTTAATGTAATTCATACATGTAATGTGTGTGCACATGCATCTATGGAAAACCTAGCATTAAAAAATGAGAGGAAATGTGGAATGTTTGTCTTTCTGGATCTGTCTTATTTTGTTTCATATAATCTCCAGTTGCATCTATTTTCCAAGAAACAACATTTCATTCTTATTTATGACGAAACAAAGCTTCATTGTGTATTTATATCACATCGTCTTTATATATTGGTAGGCACAAAGGCTGATTCTATAGCTTAGCTATTGTGAATAGTGGTAAAAATAAAAAGTATAGATGTGTAAGTATCCATGGTATATATTAATTTAGAGGCCCTTTACCAAAAAGTGGTAATAGCTAGGTCATGTGATAGTTTCTTTTTTTTATTTTGGGGGAAACCATCATTATATTTTCCAAAATGACTAGACTACATTACATTCCTACCCTCTTCCACGTCCTCACAAGCATTTGTTTTCGTTTCTTTTATTAAAATTTTAATAAATAATTTTGCTAATTATTATTAGTGTGGGTGTGTATTTGTGTGTGTGTATGTGTGCTTGTGTGTGTGTAATGTGTGAGGGAGTACAGGCATGACCTTGCCAATGTACTCATGTGGGGGCATTTCAGGAGTCCATTCTCTCCTATCACTATGAATGGCTAAACTTGCTTGTCAACTGTATATACCCGGGAAGAGGAAACCTCAGTTGGAGAATTGCCTTGATCTGATCAACCTATGGACAGGACATGTCTATTAGATACTTTCTAGGCTGATAATTTATGCAGGAGGGCCCAGTCCACCGTAGACTAAGTACTATCCCTGGTTGACCTGGATTGTCTATATAAGAATGTGAGTCTGGAATCAAGCCAGTGAGCAGTGTTCTTCTGTGAGCTGTGCTTTAGCTCCTGCCTTAGTTCCTGCTTCAGCTCCTGCCTTGGTATCCCTCAAGTCTGAAATGTAACCTGTAAACTAAACAAACCCTCCCCACCCCAATTTGGGCTGAGTCAGTGTTTTATCGCAGCAACAGGGAGCAAACTGGGACCCTCACTAAGCCATCTCACTGGCCCCATTTCTATTTGTTGTTTGTTTAAATGACAGCCATTCTTACTGGACTGATATGGGATCTCTGTGTTGTTTAATTTGTGTTTTTCTGATGCCCAAGGATACTGAACTTTCTTTCCCTTTATTTATTGACCATATGTACATATTTGAAGAACTACCCATGCATTTGTCCATTTATTGACTGGGTTGTTTGACCTTTTTTACTATTTAGTTTTTGTGTTCTTTATATATTCTAAATGTTAATTCTCTATTGGTTATGTAGCTAGCAAAGATATACTTCCATTCTGTAGAATGTTCCATCATTCACTTCCTTTGCTGTACAGAAGCTGTTTAGTTTCATGTAAGCTCACTTGCCAGTGTTTACAATTGCTTCCTGGGCTATTGGTGTCCTTTGTAGAAAGAAAGCCCTTGCTTATGCCTATGTAAACATGTTCCTCCAGCCGTTTCAGAGTTTCTAGTCTTACATTAAGGCCTTTGATGCATTTTAAGTTTTTCAGTACAGGGCAAACTATGGGAATGCAGCTCCATTCATCTGCATGTCGCTATCCACTTTCCCCAACACCATTTGTTAAACAGGCTGTGTTTTCTCCACTGTATGTTTTTGAAACCATTATTAAAATTCAGGTGGTTGTAGCTGTGTAGGTTTGAGTCTTAGTCCTCTATTCTATTCCACTGATTTGCGTGTCTATTTTTGTGCCAGTACATGCTGCTTCTGTGACTGTGATGGTAACACAGCATGGACCCGGCCTTGTGAGGACTCCACCACTGCTCCTTTTGTTCAGGAGTGCCTTGGTTATGCAGTGTCATTGGACTTCCCTACGCATTTTAAGATAGTTTCTCTAGTTCTGGGAAGAATGTCACTGCAATTTTGGTAGGCATTGCATTGAATGTGTAGATTGCTTTCAGCAATACAGCCATTTTCTTCATGTTGTTTCTGCCAACCCCTAAGTATATGAAGTCTTTATATGTTTGTTTATTATTTGTGTGTGTGGAAGCCAGAGGATGGCTCTGTGGAGTTGGTTCTTCTCCTTCACTTTTATGTGAGTTCTGCTCCTGAAAATAGAGGTTACAGGGTTACATGAACAGCTTTATTATTGGCTTCTATTTTTGACCTTAAGAAATACATTGCAGTTTAAGGAATACATCATGATCATTATGAAAGCCCCCATTGTTCCCCTTTATACTTCCCCAAATACATCTTCCCGACCCTTACACAACCTTATTCTAGACATAGAGCTCAGCATTTTTGCAGACTTGACTAAATATCGAACAGACGCATCCTGCTCTTGCAACAGTTACATCAGCTGGCAGCTACTTGTGGTTATAAAGTTAAAAAGTAATAGACATGGGCACAATGCTTTAAGGACAACAATATTCAAACCCAGACAATTCTTTCATGTCTGTATGATATGCTTTTATACAGTTCCTTTTTCTACAAGAGGGTCCCACGTCTCAATCTCTCTGTAAAGGCAGACTCTGATAAGGCGCTCTTTCCCAGCCCTCTACCTTCCTTCTACCAATATAAGCTCCTATGTATGACAAAGATGGCTCTATCCATCCCACATTTTGTTTTGAATTTTCTCCTCTTGGAGCATACCAAAGCATGATTCTGTGCTTGGTGTCCAGGGCACTTACTCTCAATAGTTGACACTATGTGTATTCCTGAGGCTTTCTCCCTCGTCTGTATATGCATGCCCTGCTCTCCTCTCTAGAACTGTGAGACAAGTGTTGTTTTCTCATATGTAGATAACTATCTCATTGAGCCAGAAAAGTTCCCAGGTTTGGGAGTTGTAGTTAGTAATTCCAGATAAGAGATTTGAGAAACATTAGCCCCCTGTTGAATCTTTGGGGAAACTATTTGAGAAGGAACAGAATCTCTGGGGAAGTTACAGCTGTTACATGTGCGAGTGACAAAGTAAAATTAAAACCGCCCAAAGAATCGCCAATATAATGAGAGAGAAAAGGGCCTGCAAGCTGCACTAATTTTGCAAATTCTTACACTGTCCCGTGGACTACTGGTCCTTGCCAAGTGAGGGTCCATTTCCACAAATGCCTTGTCCTGAGGAAACTCACTGGACAGGTCGTCGTGTGCTGATCCAAGACTAAGCTGCACGGCTCACAACACATAGATATTTACCTTCAGGATGTAGAGTATGTGAGTTAAAACATCAGTTCACATGCACCAGTTGTTTAAGCTGTCACCATGATCTTCCAGAGTCATCAGCTGAGAAAGCCTGAATGATGCATTATCCATGAGCATCCACTTAACTCTCATTATTTCATTTCCTGCCAAATTGATGCTGATGCTGTCCCCACGCTGTGCATTTTCTGTGGTCATGGTGATAATGTGCGAGCCTGTGATACAGCACCTTCCTCCTCTCTCATCTTTTCCTTTCTTTGTCTGTTCTAACACAGTTCCCTAATAGCCTTCTCATCAGTTCTTGATTCACTTTCCTGATTTTAATCCATTAATTCTAATATCAAAGTGCCTTTTTCAATGTTATGCTAGCACTGAGCATGCATTCCTCAACGTCTTGCTTTTGAGCATTTAATTTCACTTCAGCAAAGTCAGGCCAGTGAGTACGCACATGACACCATGCTTAACAGCAGTTGGTTTCAACCAGAGGAAAATATTGTTTTTCTGTCGATTTACTTTTTTTTCCTAGTGATTTACTTTAATCCTACTCAGCAAGAGATGGAAATTATTTGATGAGTCATGGCAGTAACAGCTTCCTAACTTAGCCATTATCTCTTCCTGTCAATTTCCTTTGTAAAATCAAGAGATTTATTCAGTTTTAACAAAAAGTAAGGTTATATATTAAAACTGTTTATGACTTAACTCTTCTAGGGCTACAGAAAAACCTTTTTCATTTAAAGAATGTATGTGTGTGTGTTATGAATGTGTGTATATATATCATAAATCTGAGTGTTAATTATTAATAACACCATGTGGTCTTATAAAGTGTTAAGCAGCTCAAAGGAAAATAAGTTTTTACTTGCTGAGATTATAGATCACAATCTACTTCTAATTATGGGCTTAAATACTGGTTTCAGCAACTATTATTCATCCCAAAGCCATTTTAATTTCAGTTTCAATGATTTATTAGTGTTGGTGAAACAATCTTCTTTGGCTATTTTTGTTTTAGGACCACATGGTTCATAATGTTGTAGCATCTGCAGGATGCTGCTGATGGGTGACCAGTTAACTATAGACATACTGGCACAAAATTACCATAGAGCCCAGCTGCAAGTGTGTTGTAATGACGAACTTAAAGTAATTACTTACAAACCCTTCCTTTTTTTGTTTTCAATGACTACATAGTGTTACAATAACTTCAGGTTTTCTTCCCCAGATTCGTATACTGCATATAATGCATAAATATGATCTATTTGAGATTCTTCATGTTAGGTAGTATTGTGTCTCTGACTTCATGTTTTATCCTCCGCCTCTCTTACTCCAGTGCTCTGTGGGAGCATCTACCAATAACTGTAGTTCCCTTGAGATTTTGTTTTCACGTTCTTCTGACTCAATCACTTTTACCTGTGTGACTACAAGCCCAAGAACTACCTCTGCCTAGTCCTTGCCTTTGAAGCCTAATTTCCCAAGAGCCACAGAAAACCTCATTCTGTGTTAAGGAAGGCAAGGCGTTAGCACCGAGAGAGGGTCATGATTTGTTGGAGATATCACTTTCTCAAAACCTACCCCACAAATAGGAAATCTGATTTGGGATGGAGTGTCCCAAACAGAGCATGAGAATTTTACCTTCTGTATGGGATGATTTTACCTTTTATGTGTTTGTTATACTTAAACATCCATCAGTCTTGAAAGCCTTGTTGCTTACCTCTAAGGATTCTTTCTAAGGCATTACTGGGCAAAAATAGCTCCTGGTTGTCATTAGCCTTAATTGGACCAGCTTTTTCATAGATTGTGCTAAGAGGACCTTTTATATCCTCTAAATACTTGTTTCACCTTTATGACCCCTTTGTCAAAGTCCCCTCAATTTCTGCAGGCAATTTTCATATGGCTATGGTCCTTGTACTGCAAGAGCATGTAGCCATTCTAGCTCCCCCCTGACTTCCAGGGCAGCTGGGAAACACCCAAGAGCAGCGTCACAAAGATACTCTCAGCTCTCTCCAGACCCACACTGTTCACCAAACATGGTCTTGCTGGAGAGCCAGGGTTCGGCCACAGTTCTCTCTGCTGTTCACTGTAGTGAGGAGTGGCTTAGGTTGAGGGAAAGATGTCCTTTTGAATTGTCATCTATTTCTATTTGCTTGACTGTGAGGTAGCCACGTAGTTTCTAGGTATTAGGACATCCACTTTTCCCCACAAATGCCCAATAGTCTAGGATTTATTTTCAACCACTTTCTATTTCATACCAACACATAAAGCATGCTCCTGTGACTACTTTATATTCAGCAATAAAATGTCTTTTCCTATATAACATGTTCAGCCTGACTTTGAGAAGACACCCCACCTGGTAACACACTAGAATTTAAACAAGCTAATCCACTTGAAAGCATGGTTTTTCTGGGGATGTGCATTTGGCTCTGATAAATCCCTAATTGCTCAGGCAGGGCACCCACAGAGAAGCCTTAGGAAAGAAAGGCCAGCTGCCTGGCTAAGCTTCAGCATCTGTCTTCCCACCAAAGGGTGTCAGTGCACTTGTGGCTTAGGTCAAAATAAATTAGTCTGCATAATCATTCTTAATCCAGTTTCTAACAGATCTTCGCTGTTGTTTGAAATTAGCTTACCTCTTGGCAGAACTAAACACTCTGAACTTAAAGGAAGTTTTGCTCAACGTGAAGCATGGGATGTATTTCTGTCTGCGGCATGCTCTTGTTTACTGAGGTTTAATTTTCAGAGACCATAATATTTTTAGCATCTCATACATCTCTCAACGGTATTCCCAAGTTGACAGATGGGGTTAAACCCTTGACACATGGCACAGCTGTGCAGGCAGAACACACCTCCTTTTCTCTGTCCTCATACCCCCAAATTCTATTGTCCACAAACCTCCAATGGCATCAGAAGTCACAAAGAAAACCTGCTTTAGGACCAGGTGATATGGGTGACACACAACTGTTCGGTCAGAGATTTCAAACCAGAATGCATGGGTACAAAGACAGTGGCATCTACAGTCAGCACAAGTATAACTCTGGCTTCCAGGCACTTCTTCAGTAGGCCTTTGCTGGGCCCCATATAGGCCATACTCACAAATCCACCAAGAACAGATGCTGTTCATATCTCTATAATGCTGAAAAAGCAACCGAATACCAGCTTCTTGTCTGAAGTCAGGCAAAGAAGTGCTCCAATGAGGTAGTCTTGAGGATTGTGGTGAAAATGATGCATGCCTCTTGATAACAGCCCTGGAGGATCTCTGGTAAACTCTAGCAGCAGAGTCTGACAGTCCAGACTCCCTTCGCCTGCTCAGTTTGACAGTGTTTTATAGAATCCATTCCAGAGTCTCTGGGAGAAGCAGATTCTTGTGGGCAGCTCAGGACAGCAAGGCAGGAATGCCAGAATAATCCCTTGGTCCAGTCACGTTCAGTTTGATAACAGGTCAGGCCCAAAGATTTGGAAAGTGTAACCTAGAACAGAGAGTTTCTATAGATAGGTCTGTGCCAAGAAGGCAGTTCTGCTCTAAGAAGCATCCTCAGGCTGTGCCCTCGGGGGACAAGGACCACAGTCACTACACATCCTTCATGTCACACTGTGGAACCTCCCACATCTTCAGCTTCATTTGCATATTTCCTCATGCACCACATGTGGAAGGAGAGCCACCACGGAGTCCACACTCATCTCCAAAATGATGATTTGAAGTGTCATGCCATCTACCCAGTGACTGACGGAGGACCTCACTGTAGCAACGTTGCTGTTGTGATCCATCATCTTTTGCTTCACAGTGAATGGGAACTGTTGCTTTTCTTGAATTCAAGCCGCACTGACATGTGGTTGTAACATGGCCCTGATCTGTGTAGTGAATGTTTCATATTCATTGTATGTCTTCTCAGAAAATGTTTGCTTACCTCCAAGGTTGACTAACAACCAATCTTCTGAGCCTCTTTCCTCACAGACTCACAGTCCTTAAGTTGGATGTCCAAACTGTCTTCAAATACTGAACTTGCCACACAGTGAGAATTTCCAGTCTTGTGTTTGAAGAAGTCATGAGCTCTTTATTCTTTGTACTTTACTTGATGGTCCGAACATCTCTTTCAGACAAACAAAGAGCAGAAACCTGGAGGTGAAGAGTTCATTTCTCCCAAGTTGGTAATCTGGAGATTTGCCATGTTCCATTGCAGCAGAAATGCTCTGACCTTATGACCCTGAGTTTCAATTTCAACTTCCCAATTGGACATCATTTTGGGGAGACTCTGACCTATGCACCCTCCTCTTTAATATAGGATGGAAGCAACCCTTTCATGTGTCCTAAGTAGAAATTCAGAGATATCTCCACATGAGCCTGTCATGTGCCCCTTCAGCATCCCACCGTGCGTAGCCACACCTCTGAGATACATCGCCTGGTCAACTGCGTCCTAAATTACATCCTAATGAATTCTCGGCCAAACCACTGATGCTGTTCAGTAAATGACCTGCACTTCCAGGAGTCTTGCTGGACTCATAACACATAACTCCAGGGATCTTTCTAATACGCCTTCCTAAGCATAGCACTCAAGAGTCTTTAAAATTCAGCCTCCAGACACTTTGTAGTGTCAAAGAAGCAACCCTGCCTACAGTCTAGCTGTTCACCACATTCCCGCCTTCTTTATATCGCTGTGCTTGTGCTCAGAAGTCCCCTCCCTCAACCTCCTCTTCTTTTGCCATAAAGCTCATTCTGTTTTCAGTACCCAGCTCCTCTAAGAAGCACACTTACCTCTCCCGCAGCGCCCCCCCCCGTCAGTTTCTTTACTGGTGTGTTCCTATTGCCATGTGTGATGATCCTTCCTCCACACTGTAGTTCTGCGTGGATGGCAGAAGTCCTGTTATTGTCCTTTGTATCTCAGCATCTATCATTTATAGAAAATCCACCCTTGGTTTTAACCTAAGATGTATTTATCGCTTGATTTAAAGTATATCAATTACTCCCTAATAAGAATGACATTAACTAATATTCTATGGCTATTTCTTGGGTGGCAGCCAGTGTTATGTAATATATATATATATATAATTCCTTCCTTGTTGAATTACTTGGTTTTTGTTGTGAACTTGACACAACCGAGAGGCGAAGGGAAAGAGGGAGCCCCAATTGAAGAAACACCTCGATCAAACTGGCCTATGGCCATGTGTTTTGGAAATTGTCTTGATTATGAGGAAAGGGTGGGCCCACTATGGGCAGTGCCAACTCTAGGCAGGTGATTTTGGGTTGTAGAAGAAAGCAGACTGAGCATGAACTGAAGAGAACAAGCCAGTAAGCAGACTTCCTCCATGGTTTCTGCCCCAAGTTCCTGCTTTGAGTTCCTACTTTTGGATGTCCTCAATGAGGGACTGTAATCTGGAAAGTGTAATCCACATAAACCCTTTCCTCCCCAGGCTGCTTTCAGCCATGGTGTTTATCACAGCAACAGAAAGCAATCTAGAATATGTATAATGACCTGTAAAATGGACCCTGCTTATTGCCATTCACAGTTGAGAAAGTTAAGGTTTAAAGAAGTTACACAAATGTTTGAGGGACCAGGGAGGTGGCTTTATGAGTGAAGGCACTTGCCACACTAGCCTGTTGGCCTGGGTTTGATTCTGAAAATTCATGCTAAGTTGGAAAGAGAGAAGAGCTCCACAAAGTTGTCCTCTGACCTCTACATGTTGTGACACACTCATCCACACATACATGCACACCATACTAATAGGTGAAACTTGAAAACTTTCAAAGATGCCAATGGAGTAAATGAGAGAGGTCAGATTTCAGACCCAGGGTCCAAAGTCTGCTATCGTGTCATACTGAATTAAAAAGGGAAAAGGGTCATGGTGCCTTCTTCCACTTAAATTTGGTTTACTTTCTTGTTTCTCCGAAAGAGGTTACAGTATTTTAGTTATTAAATTAGATTAATTTTGATCATACATACTATAATAACGTTTAATCAAAGGATGCGGGGAGCAGTGAGGTACACTGGCAGACTATAGTCCCCATGTAGTGCCCTCATGCCCATAGAAGAGTCCCCATTCGCACTGCTCCCCTGTCAAGCTGTATTTATGTGTTCAGGATCAAGTCACTCTTCTCTTACTTAAAAAGTCCTTTTTCACGCTGTGCCATCAAATGCCGTTCTTAGAGAAAATGGGTTCTTCTCCCTCACTATGCAGCCCATCCGCTGGAGGCTCAAAAGAATCAAAAGCGTTCCTAGGACCATTGGAAGTCACATAATGCAACTAAGGCCTAGTACTATTTCACTTCCTCTCCAGAACTGCTAAGTGATAAGGATCAGCAAGGAATTGTTAGTTTTAATAGGAAAAGTGAACCTTTGGTTAGTTACGTACATTGCTTTCCTGCCAAGAAAAACCCAACTTTGAAGCATTCATTTGGCTACAGTTGGGTATGGGAGCATCCAGAGATTTTATTATGTCTAATAAAATCCACCCAAGAATGGAGGCTGCATTATGGTCCACAAGAGATGCATTTTGCTCTGAAAATGGAGCTGGATGCTCACTGTAAATGAGGAACCCAGAGTGAGATGTTCGAGGGCACAGCTGGGAATATGTGCAAAACTCACTTTCATTTCCATTTGAATACCACAGAGGCAGCACTCCACCCGCTTCAAATTAAAAGGCACATCAAGAATGCAAAATGTCATATAAAATTTTAACCATACTTTCTAGTTGATTTTTTTAATCCTTTACCTGCTCTTTGTCTATTTTCAGATAAAGCCTTGACCTTCTGTGATGTGCACACATCAATTCTTGGCCTCCTTTTTGGAAGGCTACCTGTGTCCCGGCTCTTTACCTGCCCCCTGCGTCTTTTCTTTATAATGTAGTCTTTTCCTTTTTAGTGTTTCCAATTCACCTTCCTTTGTTTTCTTCCTGATTAGCTCTTTCTTCTTCCTTCCCTTTGCTTTTAGCTATCCTGCTTTTCTCCTACTCCATCAATGAGTTATACACACATACACATACATATATACATACAATGTGGATAGAATTGATACCCTGGCGTCCCACGGTGCACTGTCATGTGGCTCAATGTGACTGTTGCTTTAATTGTAGGATACCTCAATGCAGAACCTAAGGGTTTGTCTAGAGACACTGATAAGCAACAAACATAGCAAGTCTGAACTCTGGGGCTACTGACAGAAGCTACTGACACTAATAAAAACTAATAGCAACAGTAGCTGATAGCATTAAGAGCTTTCTATGCACTTGGTTCACTCCGTGAAGTCGCACTGTAGCATCGCTCCCTTCATACTAGAGAAGAAACGGAGTAGCCACCCTGTGCATGGTCCAGGACATACAGGTTGAGAGGTAGATCCATGCTTCCCAGCCTGGGCAGTCTGGCTTCAGACCATTCCTCTTAACAACTGAGTTTCATTGATACTTCAGCAGCTGAAGAGTAGCCCTGGAATGGGCTCCAGTGAGAGCTGGCAAACACTATAGAACAGGAGCGTGTCCTGCAAGCGACCTCGGTGTAGCCACACAGACGAACAGGGGGTAAGCCAGGGTCACCATATACAAAGCAAGGTGATCTCGGGTGCTCACAGGAAGTATAGTTGGAGGAGTTCTTCCCAAGGAGGGTGAAATTTTTAGGAGAGGAGATCTGAGACCTATGAAGGCCTCATGGTGAGGGAGCCAGGAAATGACAGGAAAAGAAGAACGATGTTTGAAAGCTCAAGAAAGAAGACAGGACGTCACAGATGCCCAGTGGCAAGCCAGGGTGACATCATGTCTTGTTTCTACAATCGCTCGCAAACCCACAGGGTATAGGTGATCTTTAATGCATAAAAGTGAGTGGATGCAAGGTTATCCCGAAAGTGTTTCTTTCACATTTTGGTTTGCTGCCTTGAATAGAAGATTGGGTGATACAGACGTAGCTGGAGCGTTTGCATAGCCCTGGGGATGCTGTGTTTGTGTGCCACGCACATCAATAGCCACTATTACATACACCGATCAAGAAAAACACAGAAAACCATCCTTAGAGGAAATATGGGGGTTAAAACGGAGGGCGTATGAGCTGAGGTAAGAACTGTTTCTGTAAAGCCTTCTACAGTGTTTGAAATTTGTTAGTATATAATAAAAGTAAAACTAAACATGTGTCCAATTTAATCATCAGGCCACTAGTCCCACGAAATAAAAAGTGGTGCCATGGTGGGTGACACATGACCCAGAGAAAATATGCTAACGTTAGTGTTGCAGCCAGGAAATCAAAGGAGTCTAATTGGCAGATTAAAAAAAATAATAGTATTCAGGGAACATTTAATGTGGTCATAAAGAGGTTCACACGCCTCTCAGAAATCATTTTAAAGTAGCAAGCATTAGGTTTTATGGGACCAAAGGTGATGCTGAGCCCCCCCAGTTAAGTCGAGAACACCCTAGGACCCCGTGTTTAAGGAGGTAGGAAGCCAAGCAACATATTTTAGCAAGATTTTTTTTTAATCCGAAGTCTCAAGTGAATGGTGTTTCTCATGTTGCCCCTTCATGGCATTTAACTACCATATTTTTTTTTTCTAAATTTTATTTTCCTTAAACCTTCCAAACTAAATACATGTGGGGCCATTTCTGTTTGCTCCCCTAGTGTTCACCCAAGCTGCCCCCCACCTCCCACCCCGGAGCACTTCAGATCCCACCCTGCTTTAGGCCAAGACCAGCAGCAGCCTGGCCGGAAACAGATCTCCTCCTGCAGGGAAATGGGCTGAGGTGGGGAGGGGCGGTGTCTCTGAGGGGCGGTGCCCACAGGAAGCCAGAGCCCTTAATCGCCTGCCAGCCTTCCTCAGTTCCTTCTGGCTGCCTGAATGATGGGGCTTAGAAGTGTCTGCTTTGATTGCTGCTGGGGAGAAATGCTGAAATTTTGGTGAGAAACCTCAGTCCTGCCTCTTTAAGAGCTGGGTTTCTTAGGAAATTTCACTTCTCTCCAGTGTTTGAAGCAAAGCACTAGGAAAAAAAGGCCCCCCAAAGTGGCACACCAATCGATACTTGGGGATTTCAGTCCAATTCGCAGCCCACCTGGGGGCCCAGCAGCCCTAGGACGGGGTTGGGGGTGGGGCAAAAGGGAGAAGGGGAGTGTGTGGGGGCTGGGGCTGGACTGATGCTGTTGAAATGAGGCCTCAAAGGAACTCCCTGCATGAGTAGAAAGGCTCAGCTCCACCAATCCATCGCGGTATCCAAGTCCCAGGGAAAAGGGCAGCTGGGACCTCCACACATGGAACTCCCGGGGTCACTGCCTGAACTGGACTTGGGGGGAGGGTGTCTCGATTACGTTCTACTCTCACCCCTCCCCCACTCCCTTCCTTCTGTCCCCCCTTTCTTCCTCTTACCTTTTCCACCCTTCGTCTTACCCCCACTTCTGCGTGCCCCTTTCTTCATAAATGAAATCGTTGAGACACCTTTGCCTACTCTACTGGGGAGAATCAAATGTTAGTCCACTCGGAGCCCTATCCACCAGCCTGAGTGCCACAGATTGAGACAAAGAGCTGTTCCTTTTGGTTGCTCAAACAGAAGCCTGGAGGATGACTGAGGAGATATTTGAGGGAGGTAAAGGCTGAAGCAAAGACTAAAAGTCTGCTAAAGGCAGGCAGCCTTCACAGGGGCTCTGCGGGAGCCTGACATAAGCACTTCCTCCCACACTCGCAGCCCACCCCCAACCCAAGGGGCTCACTCTATGGGAGAGGAAATGCAATCAGCAGAGCCCCTCGCTTGCTCTGGCTCTTCCAGGACCCTGGGAAGAACCCCGGCACTCTGTTCCCAGGCTCTGTGTTTCTGTAAGATTTGGGAAAGGAGAATGTTTTAAACACAGACTGAACTGCTGTTTCTGTCTGCTGCTGCTACTAGGGCTCCCCACTTACCTTCATTCTTCTCTGATCAGAAGGCTTTGGCATTTGGGGGACCCAACCCAGGAGCCCCTGAGATGGGCATATATTACATTTGCAGTAAGTGGGCTATATCTCTGATAGCCACAGTGACTTCTGTGTGTACAAGTCTTCTGTGTGTGCAGGTCACTGCTGGTCGACCTGGGGTAGGAACAACGTATAGAAGCTGAGCATAAAGACTGCATTAAACGCGAACATAGCCTTTGGCGCCTAGCAGTCAAGGCCTGTGGGTACTGGGGGAGGGGAGGAAAAACAAGGTATGAGATACACAGAGCCAGAAGCAATTCTAGAAAATGAAAACTCAGTTCTCGTGGATGCCTGTCAAAATGGAAATTCCGCAATGTATTCAGTAAGGAGGCACGCGTAACAATCAGTACACTGCACATTGTTTATGGAAATTGCGTGAAGTGAAATTTATCAGGAATCTTGCATTTGGCGGATTAGCATAACAGTGCTGCAAGGAGCAAGCCAGTCTGGGAAAGGAAGCATGCCTTAGTTCCTCTTGGCTATCAAGAATTTCAGTATAGCTGGGGAAGGGTCCCTTCTCTTTCCATCCTCACTAATATAAGATCATTATCAGATAAAGGAAACATCAAAGTATGCAAACAAATTTTACAGAGGAAAAGGTGATTTTAGAGGTATGTGGTTAATTAAAACATAGGATTTTCTATTGTTGTTATTATTATATATTAGTTGCATTTACTAGCCTTACAAAACTTTTGTGATTTCTCCTCTTCTAAAGACCCTCCTTAGAACATTACATAGCTGTGGTTGATATTATTTTATTGAAGAATATTCCCCCTCGCCAGGTTTCAAGTGTAAGTTTCAGGCCCCACAACCTAGACCTTCCTGTGAACAGCCTACATGACTCTAGACAAAGCTTGATTTTCTCTGCATTAGAGAACCCTGCTCCAGGCTAGGGACCATGATTGTTGGAGAGTTTGTTCCTCAAATCCTGTGCCACCCTTCCTCCACCCCCAGTTTTTACGCCACAGAGGTCTTTCTTATGGTGCCTCCTATCCCACGTTCTCAGGGCCTGACTCCCAACTGGAAAGTCAGTAACAGTGAATTGCTGTTGGTACCCACTTTCTTCACTTGTGTGGAGGCCAACTGTGCAGGGTCTCACCACGATCAGTTGATTGTGGATTTTGTTTCTGAGGAGGCTGCGTGGTTTTCTAACAAACCTTTGCTCACATTTGTGTTGTGTTTAGGTCAGCTGATTTGATTGACGTTCCAGATCTCATCTCCTCAGCAGCGGGCACTTACGCTTCTGTTCTTTTTGTCTTTTTGTTTTTGAACAGAGTTGGTGTGGACGCGGATGACAGTCTGAAGGAAGAGCCGTCCTCACAGCAGGCAAGTTGGATAAGTCAGTATACAAAACTCGGTCTGGTCCATTGACTGGTCCGTGCTTATAGGGCACATAGCCAGGGTAGCTATTTCTAAAAGAAGCTGCCTTTGCTAATCGTGCATAGGACTTCAGGGTGTTGGTTATGTTTAACATATGAATGCTCAGAACCAATTCACTACAGTCTCTTGTGGTGTCAGGTAGCCTGAAAACAGACCTCCTGGTTCACATCATGCCCAGCAGCTAGCTCCTCAGATCTCAGCTAACTCACTCAAAGCTTCTTCAGCACACAACAGATGAACCTGTTTCTCCTGAGTAGCTTCTCATTCGTCAGATCTGGCTGTTCAGAAATACTGAAACAGGCAAGAGACAGAGAAACAATTGAGGTGATCCATTACTGACCTAACTGAACAACCACTCTCTACAAAGACCCAAAACGCCTTGGAGAAATTACTCAAAACAATGTGCTAATCCCCTGAGTAGAAGAAAATGATTCTCCAAACCCTAGCTTTGAATCTGCCATCAAGGTAGAAGTCTGCAGACATGATCAGGATCATCTGATAAATATATGGCTTTGCTTGATAAACTGTGTTTTGATCATATTTGGATCTGAGGACAATCCCTGCTTTGATTTCATGGGTCCCCTCTCTTAACATCAATGTAACACAGCTGGCTGCCATTGCTGGGCAGGAGGCCACTTTCCTGGGTCAGACATGGAAAGAAAGAAGAGCCCCTGTTCTGCAGAGAAGACTGAAGCATGAAATTCGTGATAAACATGACTCCTGTGTACTTTGAACTAGGTTGTCATGTGTGTCCCAGGGCCATATGGTGCTCTTTTCACAGACTATTGCCCCGGAAACAACCTCAGCATGGGTTAGAGCTCAGCATGGCTGCCTGGAGTATTGGGATGAGGGCCAGCTTGATGACCTGAGAGGCGGAATCAAAGCCATCACCTGGGCTGTAATGAGTAGTGAGGAATGTCTGGCTGTGGGTGAGTTTTCAAAAGCATTTTCATCTACCATAGGTCAAATAATCTAGTTTCTGACCTTCAAGCAAAACCTTTATCTAAATTCTATCCTTTTCATGTAACTTTTTCTTTAGAAGACAGAATAAGAAAATTCATCAAAGAAAATTCTTTGTTTTCCTCTAATGGCCTAAAATTTTTATAATCACATATAATTCTTGGTAAAAAAAAATTCCCCACTAGCCTAACTCCTTTTTAAAATTTATACATATTTTAGCTTATTCATACAACACTTTAAAATAAAGTTCAACATTGTTAATTCAGCAATGACTCTTACCTGGAGATATTACCATAATGAAAGGGATTTTTTAGTTGTTTCAGAAATAGGATTGTGCTCCATAGAAAGAGAACATTAGGTGACATATGGGTCTTGGAAAAGCTTTCACATCTTGGAGTTTCAGCTTCCCTGTCTGTACAAAGTGAATGATAATGATATTTACTTCAGCGGACTGTCATGGAAATCACAAACTGAGGGCTGTGGCGATGACTCAGAGGGTGAAGTGCTTGCTGCATAAGCACAAGGCCCTGGGTTCCGATCCCCAGCCCCCATAGAGAATCTGGGCATGGGGGGCGTAGCTGTAATCCCAGGGCTGGGTAGGGATAGGAACAGGCCGGTTCTGGGGTTCATTGGCTGGCCAGCCTAGCTAAAACAGTGAGATCTAGGTTCAAAGAGAGCTTCTAGCTCAAAACAAATAAGACCAAAAAACAACAGAGGAAGACACCCATCATCAACCTCTGGCCTCCTCATGCACGGAATATAAGCAAGCATGCCTATATACATATGCACCTAACACACACACATGCACACACACCATTAAAAATAAACCAATCTCACCTTGTAAAAGATTTTAGACAGTTAAGACTACTACATATAATTAAATAATTATGCGTGTTAAATTTCAGCAGAATGAGGAATAATCAGGGCAGAAACAGACAGAGATAAAAAGGAGCTGAAGAAGTAGGTTGCAGGGCCTACATCCTTGCTGTGCTCCAAGTACAAATGAATTTTCTGTCACCCAGAGGATAGGAAAAGGAAATAATCAGTCATATACTAAGTCCTCTTTGGGGGACAAAAAGCAGTGTCCGGTGGTGCAGAAGCAGGGCTACTACCCGCAGAGCTTCCTGCAGAGGGCAAGAGGGGTCTCTCTCCATGTTTAGCCATGCCCACCTTAAATTACATGCTTTCTGCAGAGGGCAAGAGGGGGCTCTCTCCATGTTTAGCCATGCCCACCCAAGCATAAGTCTGATTCTTAGCAAGACTATGTTTCTTACTTGCTTTGCACTTATTAAACTATGTTTACATTAACAAGATGAAGGAGGATAATTTCTGCACTGACCAATCATAACAGCAGTTCTTAACCAGAAGCTAAAACTGTTTAAAGTCCTTATGGCCATTACTAACTGTACAGTCTCAAAATCAATACTGGGCACGTATAAGTAAATGTGGCTGCTCGTAAAGGAATTTCTACCTTCCGAGCTATAGGGAGTACCTTTGGGATGGGAACTTGGAGCACAGTTCCCTTTTTTGCCACGCATGGTGGTGCAGTCTTTGCATATCAGGCTTTGGAAAGCATTCTCCAAATGCAGCCATGAAGCTTTCAGTGCACACTGTTTGCAACTGTGCTGTTTTGAGAAAGGAAGATACTGTTTATGTCTCAGAAGCATCAAAAACAAATAGGGCATCCCTCCCCGGACCCCTAGAAAGTTTTCCTTGTAATTGTGTCCCTGTTCTTGGAAACATGCCCTTGTGACATAGGTAAAATCTCTGGAGTACCACTCTTGCCTTTGATGGAAATTTCTAGAATTTAAGAGAACTTGGTGTGGCTTCTTTTCTTCATTCTGTCGTAATCTTCCTACTGAATGCTGGCCATGGTTTTTAATACTGCTCTGAGTACATTCTGTCGTTATCCCAGTTTTGAAGATAACCCTGAACAGGTGTTCATCCCATCTACAAACAAGGAAACTGTTCACACAGAAGGCAGATAAGGTGACCCAAGGCACAGAGAAGGCAAAGGTGGGATTTGAATGTAGGTTATTTGGTTCCAGAACATTCTGTCTTCCCAGATATGCATGCATTCATGCAGTAATCATTGACCCCATTCATGTTGAATGCTAAGCTCCTGTGAGGAGAGCTCCCCCACTGCTGTTTTCATGTCTCTCCCACACAGAACTTCTGCTTCGGGGAGGGACATCTAGCAGAAAAAGATAGGAGGTAAAAGTTGTAAGGTCAGAGAAAGATAATAAAGCAGGTGAGGAGGTAGAAAAGGGAGGAGAGCTCACTGGCTGTATAGGACAGGCCCATGAAAGTACCAGTTACTAGAAAGCTGAAGTGTGTAGAGAAGTAAGACAAGAGGAGATGAAGGCAGTGGTCCAGTTCGAAGCATAGCAAGGATGCAGGCTCTGAGTCAGTGCGCTGGTGTGAGCCCAAGCAGAGCAGTGAGCAGGCCCATGTGTCTGGAAGTGAGTGAACGAGTGGATGAGATGAGGTAGAAGTGATGAATGGGACCAGTACCTGAATGCCATGGCAAGTTTGCTCTTACTCTGCTGGGATGGACACACTCAACAGTTTCTCAAGCTTAGAAGTTTTTCGCTTCTCCTAGCCCCATTCTGCCAACTGTTATGATAAAGCTCATTTTCAGCATTACTAGCATAATTCTATTTTTAACACAGTGCTAATGTCTCCAGGGTTGCTCTTAATATTAGGGTACACTTTCCTTTTACTTTCGGTAGTTTCTCTCCTGAAAGTCTGGTTTTAGTTGTTCATTCTGTGCGGGTATAACCTTGGTTCTGATTGCTGTGGCTCCAGACAGTGGAAGCCCAGCCGCAAAAGGTCCCAAGAAGAACAGGACACTGAGCAGCAGAGATTTAAAGGATAAAATTTCTTCCCAAGAAAGACTCACACTAAGCAGAGACACAAAGAAATGTCTGTCAAATATGAAGGGCGTAAGCTCAGTGAACAAACACTTGTCTGCCAAGTCTCAGAAAGCCATAACCTTGGATGCCTTTGAAAATTGCAGTCACTGGGGCACAAAAGAGGAATTTATTCCTCTGCACAAATACCACTTCTTACTGGGTCCTCTAGAGAAGTGCAGAGCGCAGAAGCATAGATAAGTTCATCACAGGGAGAGACTAATTAGCAAAGGTAGGGTCATTTGGTTCATTACATTAGATGTACCTTTCCATTGTTTATATTTTCAAATATTCCTAGTAAGACTATAAGAACCAAAGAATGAACTCCACTACCGCCACCACACTTGGCAGTGGACATTCTCCTACAGCCACCACAGTTGACAGTGGGCATTCCCCTACGGCCACCACACTTGGCAGTGGACATTCTTCTGTATTCACGTCACTCCTTGAGCCTGTGCAGTCTCATGGGAGGTAAAGTGCACATGATACCGAACAAGTGTTTCAGGAATGGAACATCAGGCTCAAACAATGATATGGCCCAGATGAAACTTTTTCATGCTATATTGTAACTAAAACTGTTTTGATAAAAAAAATAAGATGAATATCCCTAAGCAAATTCCTTGGGCTTTTCTTTGGCTAACATTGGAATTTTTGTTTATTATACTTAACTATGTCATAGTACTCCCCACTAACATTTTTACATAGAGAGCCTACATCCACATATTTCTCTTACCAGCAGATTCTTTAATTTTATGCTCTAGAAAGCAGAAACAATAATGAGGAAGCAGAGGGAGGTGGCAGGTACAACTTAAGGAGCATATTTTTTATACATTTTATTTATAAGATTTAAATCATCTTTAATTTTGATTTTGCCCAGTCAAGATATCTATATTATAACCCTATCTTAAAGAGATAAGGTGAAAGTTTTTAAAAGGAGCCTTCCCTAAGACAACCAACCAGTGATGTGTTGAGCCAGTACTGAACGCCAAAGCCATTGGTTGCACCCTGGCAATCCTCCACGGGCACTTGTCTAGCGTGTATACAGCTTCCCTTCCCATTGACAGTGAAGTGATCCCTCTCCCAGCCAGTCTAAAGTCTCCGTTCTGTCAAGAATGTAAGCAGAGCCTCATTTCAAAGGCACAGAGGACTTTGCTTTAGTCTTCATACTTTGCCTGACTATCTCAACGTGGGATCCTTCCCTGCCCCATACCCACTAAGCTGAAAGTCTTGCCCATTGTCTCAGAAGTCCTCATCACAGTGCGTCAACCTTCAGTTACAGTGAAGTGGGCTCTACACCCTCCCCCGATTAGTCTCTGTTCCTTACTTAGTTCCTCATTGCAAGGGCTGCCTGTCTAAAACTCTTGTTCCTGTGGAGGTCTAATGGAAGAACATTCCAGACAGAACAAAATCCCAGGGAAAGGAACATTCACAGCCTGGGCGATAAGTAGTAATGATGCTGCTACAGCTGTAATAACCACAGGGAACATTCGAGACTATGCATGTGGAAGAGAAAGAGGCAGGAGCCAGCTTATGTGGTTATCTGTCACCGCACTGATGCTGGGTAACACACCCAAACTCTAAGGGGTGTGCAACAGGAATCTCACTGCTGTGTGCTACTTTGGGCACACCATTCTGCTGTCAAGAATGTAGGTTAAAGCATGCATTGTTTCTTAGAGTTAGCCTCAGTTCTAATATTCTGGTACTGTTTGCTACATTGTATTCACCAGAGAGAGTTTCAAGAACATCCTAGAAAGTAGATAGATAAATAGGCAACTCTTCTTTGGTGGAAAGTACTGCCAGGTTTCATTGGAAAGATAGTGACACAGAGAGTTGAGAAACTGGTATCTCTAACATAATTCATCTGCCATTTGGGCTACAGTAAAGAGTTTTGATTTTATAATAGATAAATTTTGAGTCTTTTGAATGAGGTTGGCTTCATTTTATAATCATGATTGATCCATCTTGATAAACATTCTGTATGGAAAAGATATGTCTTCTAGCATCTGTTTTAATAGCATACCCAACAACTGCAGGATATAGTTGGTATAATATTACAAAAGTGTCAATCATTGGGGGAGAGGATGTAAGTCAGTTGTTGAAGTGCATGCCTAAAGGCATGGATTCAACCTATGGTGCTGCACATGTTTGGAATTGGTGGTACATGCTTGTAATTCTGACACCTAAGGGGTGGTGGCAGAAGGATTAGAAATTCAAAGTCATCCATGGCTACATAGCATGAGAGTCTCTCTCAAAATAAAAGGCTGGGTAGGGCGATGTCTCAGATGGTAGGGTTCTTGCTGAGAAAACATGTGTCTGGTTTCAGGTCCCCAGTACCCACATGAAAAGCCAGGCACAGAGATAGATGTCTATAACCCCAGTGCGGGGAAGCAGTAACCTAGATGAGTCAATGAACTCCAGGTTCATTGAAAGACCCTGTCTCAGAAAATAAAGCAGACAGTAAAAAGTCATCAACTTCTGCCCTTTAAAAACACATGTATGCACACTACATACACATGTTCTCATACTCACACGTATGTACCACACACATGCACACAAAATGTCAGCTATGTCAGACTGATTCTTTGTTCTAATCTACTCATTTTACCAGTTGCTGATGCAACTTGCCCCACATAGAGGTTTGCCTGTTTCTCCTTCATAGTTTGGCCAATACTGCCTCATATACTTCAGAAAGTTCTTTGAATATAGGATTCAGTTTCTTTTAATACTTTGAAAATTGTATTCGCTTGCCTTCAAGCCTTTATTTTTTTCATGAAACATTAGGAGAGTTTATTTTCTTTTTGCTGAACATAATTTGATCTGTTTTAATTTCATTTTTTATCTTCTGTTTTAGAAGCTTGACTATGGTTTGTTGTTCTTTAAATTTATCCTAATTTAGAGTCAACGAGTTTCTTGGATTTCCATGTAGATGCTCTTCATCGACTTTATGAAATTCAACTGTTGTCTTTTTAAACATTCTGGGTTTTGTGTTCCCTGTTCCCTTCATGCATTACATGGAATTGTTAAGCCACTTTTTATGTTTTTCTTACATCACTTAGGCACCTTCCTGTTATTCAAATCTTATTTCACCACAGTGTACATGTTAGATGCTTTAATTTATCTCTTTCAAGCTTACTACCATTGTCAGCATCCAGTCAGCCCTTAAGCCAATATAGTCGATTTTTCTTTCTAGATATTATGTACCTTTGTTCTGGAATCTCCCTTTTATCTCTTTCTTTCTTTTTTTCTTTCCCTCTTTCTTTTTGTAGCTCACATTTTTTCTTCAGAGGTTTTCATTTTGTTCTTATTATCTCAGTGAGTTTAAATTCTCCAGCATGTTCTTTATAGCTGTTTTAAAGCCTTTCCCTATTAATTCTAATGCCCGAGTTATTTCAAGGTCTGTTTCTATCGATTGCCAGTTCGGGTGTTTCATTTTTGTTGCTATTTTATCTACAGCTTATCCTGTTGTTCTCTGCTGCCTATTACCTGATCATTGAGTCCTATTATGTCTGTGATACCAGGCACCCTACATGGCACACCACTGCATATTCTGAAAGTGATTTTTGAAGTCATCGCATAGGGAAAGGAACATTGCTTTTTTTCACTTTGCTTTCAGATGGATGCGGAATACTGTATAATGGAACCCTGAGTCAAAATATGCAACTCTTAGCTTTATCTTGGTGGTTGTGTTTCAGGGGATTTATTAGCATATTTGAGGGTAGCTTAAGTCGGGATCTTGCTTTGTAAGATGGTATTGTCCATTGTGGTATATGAGTGAATGTGGATGCAGGTATATAAAAGGGTTATCATGCCAACTAAACCATGCTGTAAGTCAGGTTTCAGGTAAGAGTACTGTGGAACAAGAATAATGATGTGGTGTGAACACCCTCCCATCTTTAAGTTCATCCATGTATTTGTCTTTTGTTTTTGTTTTGTCTTTGTTCTCAGTCCTCAGTTTGTAATATGGTCACTTTGGACCCATGATTAGTTTTTGATAGACTGTTAAGAGGGGAGATAAATTTTTTACCTTAAAAATAAGTTATTTGGCAAAAATACTTCTCAGAGAACTATACAAATGCAGGCATCATCATTTAGTACATTTTTCAATTCGTATGAGCACCTTTTGTATCTATAATTCACAATAGAGTGTGAGCTAGTTAGTATTCACTATCTACTGCTACACAACGACCTAGAACAACACATACTTATTAGTTCAAAGCTTTTATGGGTCAAGAATTTGAAAACAACTGAGTGTTTCCACTCAGGGTCTCCTATGAGGTTCCAGACAAGGTGTCAGCTGGAGTGATTGTCTTTGGAAGACTTTTCTAGATCCAGAGAATCCACATCTATGCTGACAGAAGCCCCCGAGTTCTTCCTAGCTGTAGAAGACTCTGATAACACCTGGAGCACTCCACAGGCCTGTTACAGAGTCATCACTTGGAAGCCAGCCTCTCAGAGCAGGCAGTCTAAGAAAGAAAGCAAAGAGAAAGTTCTGGTGTCTTTTTATGAGTGAATCTTGAGCATGGCATAGCATCCCATCACTTGTATAGTACATTTTAGTCAGTAGATATGCGTTTTGAAGTACATGCTGCACACAGTGTTGAGGGGAATTAGGCTCCATTCTCTTAAGGAAAGTAGAATAAAAGAATTTGTAGGAAACTATTTAAAAACCAATATTGCATTTCCCTGAGCCAAACAATTTATTTTTCCTGTGTGAAGATGCATGTGTTACCAGCCCAACTCATGAAGCAGGTTCGTTCCTTGACAACTGACCCAGGTAGTACAGGCTACCTGTGAGTCTATTGAGATACCAGCTTATTAGAGTTTTGCCCATCTCTTGATCGTTATCTGCCCCCATGTTTTTTTCTTACTCATGCATTTACTGATCCTCTTCTTTGGAACATATAAGAATTTATTTGGAAAGGAAGGTGAGAACATTTACATAAAGTGTTTCTATGTGAGGACTAAGAATTGATGGCTGACCTTTTAAAAGGTAACTTCAAAAATTCTCCATTTGCCCTTCAGTTATGATATGAGCCCACTTCAGAATCCTGGACTCTTTATCTTTAGAGCACAAAATGTGATTCTCTTCTTAGTAATTAGTAAATCAAGGCATAAATTTGAGATCACCACATAAGGCTCTCCATTCTGGTCAGAAATGATAAGGCAAAATACCAAAAACCAATTCCATTTTTATGGACCACCAAATAGCAGCTTGGGAACCCAGAAAAGGCCTAACATCATTGTTGAAATAATTTCAGAGTCCATTTAATAATCATTTCACTTAACTTCTGTCATTAGTATTGCATATGAAACATTGAGGAAGAGATAAGAAAACACTCCTTCACATACCCATCTGAAACAAACAACAGTCCACGTGGATGCCTGCTGCAGAGCTCCAGGTCCGTCAGGGAAAGTCAGGGAAAGCCTCATTTGCACAGTATTTGGGAAAAACCTTCACATTTGCTTAGTACTTTCCTTAGAAGCCCGCCCATTCAGCACGCAATCCTTCCTTGCTTCTGAGTCTGGATTTTTAAAGGTTTCTGGTTAGAGCCTTTGGCTTTTCCTTCACCAGTCCAAATAAACCCAAAGTAAAGAAGATTGTCATAATTTTTCCTCTCAGGGTGGAGCCACACATGAGGGCTCAGTAGAAAGAAAACGATCCACTTCCTGCTGTGCCCTGTCAGGTCATTTCCCAGTCTCTACTCTGGTCCCTTGTTCGAAGAGGTGGAGCTGGGAAAAAGATCAGATTGCCTGGCCATTTTTAAATGTTCCCAGAAACAGAAGATGATAAAGGAGCCAGAACTTGCATATACATCCATCATCCTGCTTCTTAGACGTAGCAAGGCAAATAAAAGGTAGAATTCAACAGTCTTGAATTTCCAGTTCCCATGCAGAGCTGGGGAAACCTGAGGCTCTGGGTCCCTGAGTGTATCATTGTTATTCAATGGAAGAAAGTCCAAACCTTGGTCTTGGGAACATTTAAGAATCCATCTGGGGGTAGAAAAGGTGAGGACATGTTGTATCCCATGCTTGTTCTAAAATGCATATCCCTTCTCTGGAATAAAGAAGCTTAAGAGAGAATAATTGTTGTTAGTGATAAAGAAAACCACCATGGAGCTGTAGTCCACCTTCCTTCTGATGACTGCTTCTATCCCTCATCTTTGAAGCATGTGTCGATCTCATTTCAGAAAAATGTAGATAGATTGATGCCCCTCCTGTCCTCTGCACAGCAGGACCATCCTAAGGGCCTACTTTCTGTGCTGCCTTATCAGATGCCTTCCCCTCTACACCATGACTGCCAAGGCTGGCTTTCCCTTGGCACCTTTATCTTTAGCCCCCACTGCTCAAGTGTAACACACACTGGACTAACTCATTTATTTCTGCTCATTTATTAATGGCCTTTCATAACCAAGTTATTAAGTCATCAATAACTCCAGAGAAATAAATGAATGGATCCAGATCTGGGCCAACAGATGTTTAAGATACATACTGAAATTTTTAACTAGGAATAGCATAACAGCCAATTCTTGGTCATCAGTGAAATTTTCCCACTTGGGAAAACACATTCCACCCCTGTTTTAGTACAGTTAGAACTTCTTTACAAAGTGAGATGAATAGCATCTCCATCTCCAGTCACTCAGCTAAAATAAAGATTGTTTTTAATACATATGGCACTCTTCAGTTGACCAAAAAAAATCTGTGGATGTTTTCCCAGAATTAAATCCTCTCAGGAGAGCTTCTAAGTTCCACTTTTGTATCCTTAGGAAGCAAAATGCAAAGCAGGGAGAAGGAGGAGAGACAAGGGAGGAGAAGCTCTCAGAGCCTAGAAAACCCTGGAGAAGTATGCCCAGGAGTCTAAGGTGTAGGTAGCTGTTCCCTCTTTCCATGAGCATCCCAGAGTCTGGGATGTCTTCCTGCTCAGAGACCCCTTTTGCCCCCAGCTTCCTGTTTGTACCCCAGAACTTGAACTTAAAATATGCTTAGAGATCTCCATGTTCCCCACTCGCCTTGGGTTTCTAGTCTTTAAAACAAAGGTGATGAGAAAACACACTCTCATGACTTGTTACCAGAATCTACAGTGTGTTAAAATCATTTAGGATGTTGTCTGACATTGATCGGCATGTGTTCAGGAAGCAGCCACTGCTTTTAGGGTGGTCAGTAGTACAAATATAGTCATTCCAAATGGTTTTAGTTTCTTAGAGACCAAACAGTCTGATTTCCTCAATTAATTTTACAATTAAGAAACTATAACTCACACTGAATGTGCTATAATCTTAGCATTCATTAGATTGAGGCGGGAAGATGTCAAGTTTGAGGTAAACCTATGAAAGAATCTGAGGAAGAAAGAAAAGAGGAGGGGGAGGGAAAGAAAACTATGAAATTATGCTGCCCATTAGAGAATGGCTGTGCTGTCCACAGTTAAATAGGAGACCCTTGGAGGAAACACTGTCTTTGGAGTCTAGCAATTCAGTCCTCGGCTCAAATTGCTGCATTTCTTGCTAACTATGTGGCTTTGTACGCACATCTTCCCTTCTCTGGGTGTCTCTAGGTCCTTGAGCACAAAATAGCTAGAACTCAACCAACCTAGATGGATTGTGATGAAAATTGAAAAATAATGATTGGAAAAATTAATGACTGAATAATGTGACTAGCGTGCTGCCTGGAAGTTAACGAGCGTTCGATAGCGAGGAACTGTCATTATTTCATAACCACTCAGTTGGGCTGTCGAAGGCTGGCAGCTGAGCCTCTACATGCTATCCAAGCTGACCACCTCAACACCCACCCTTTCTTTCTAAAAACAGGGGAGGGGTCCCAGCACTCACTTTTGTCAGGTCTACTCAGTGGCTGTTCTGTGATGCTACCAACTATTGCAATCACCCATGCCTGTGGATGAGTAAAACTCTCAAAGTCCTTGTTCTTAAGGAAAAAGAAAAGGAGAAACTGAGAAGGAAAGCCCCTGCATTCTGTGCAGGATTTTTTTTTAACTAGTCCAGTGCGTTGTGAGAAGTTTTGCTCTGGCAGCTGAGCCCTGCCATGCTGTGGGCAATGGAGGCTTATAAACAGCTTGCCCAGGCTGCTTCGTTGACCCCATTGCTCTGATGCTGTTGTTGGGTAAACATAGCTACAGAAAGACAAGGAAGCATGGGGAAACTGAGCCAGATGACTACATTTCCTTTAGAAAGAGAAAGGAAAAAATTTTAACTCTTGATACCAACAATGGCACTTCATCGTTCATAGAACAGAGACCTCATAATGCCCGTGAGCGACAACAGGCTCTCTTGGAAGGATTGGGAATGGAAAATGAGGGTGTGAAAAAGTTGCCCTCTTGAAGATTTTGTTTTCCAATGGTCATTATAAAAGGTTAGAAGGTCTTTAACCCCAGCACTCAAGAGGCAGAGGCAGGTGGATCTCCATGAGTTTGGGTAAGTCTGATTGATATAGCAAGTTCCAGGACAGCCAGCACTACAACACAGTGAGGTGCTGTCTCAAAACCAAAAACTAAAAAAGCGCAGCATAACGTTGGACTATTCCTATCTGTTCTCATCGTTTGCCATAGAATCTCCATCACTATCACAGGAACAGTGGTATTCGAGGGAGTATCCTGTAGGAAGCTTTCAATTTTTGAGATGTTAGAGATCTTAAGACAGAAGGATGGTGAGTTTGGGTTTAGTTTTACTGTAAAACCATTTTCTGCTGCTCCATTTTCGACAAAGGGTAAATGGTAAATAACAGTGGGACACACTTGCCTTTCTTGTATTCCCATTTCTTGGAGCTGTAGCATTCACTGGTAAACATTTCACGGAGCAAAGCATAGCTATTCATCATGATCAATAATGGAGGTGGCTGGGAAGAGCAAGAAACAAGTTAACGTACAATGAAATCAAATCAAGCTGGGCTTGAGGAGGCCAACTTCAGCATAGCGCATGGGTTTCCACGGTCTTCCATGCATCATTGTACATCAGAACAATGCTCACTTTCTTGCTGATCAGCCAAGTCATAGTATAGTTTGAAGTGGAAATTCTGGGCCCAGACAAAGCAGAAAATCGGTACTAAGCCTAGTGTAAGCAGCCGTCACAATCGAAATTGATTGAAATTCGCTTTCCTTAATATGCAAAATGGAACACTCAGACATCAAAATGCTCCCAAAGATTCATCTTACCACAGTACAAGCATCTTTAGCACAAGCCTTTCCAGTTGCTTTCCTGGTTCTCTGCCTCTGATACTCTGCTCTCTTGCAATGCCATCGAATACATTCTTTCTCTTCTGTCCCTACAGTTCTTATTGGCTTCCCATCAGGAGCATCTCTTTGAACTGTTCCTACTTTTAGCAGAAGGGCAAAACCCAGTCACAGCCTTTAACAAAGATCTATCAAAAAGACAATGAATGAAAACTGGTGTGACCAACATTAGGTTGTTATTTCTCTAGTAATTTCTTGATAATCAGTAAATAAATGCCACCCAGATTTGATTTAAGTGGACTGCAAGATTCCTACAAGAGCAATGTGAGACAAGCAGATTTCCACTGGTGTCTAAAAGTGATCTCTCTTAGCTAGTTAATAAAAGTGAGATGATTAAGAAAGAGAATGCTGAATCATGTAAAAAAAAAGAAAAAAAGAAAAAGTCTCATCCACATAGTAAGATCTCTGAGCTAATTTAAAAACTCCTTCACCATTAAGATGAACATACCTAGACTTCTTTTTCAATGTGCCTTTAGTCATGTAGTTAAATTGGACGTGGAGTGACATGTATTTAAGATGTACCATTGTCTGTGGTCTCTCTCCAGGAAGCAAATTCGTTGGGTAAAAACCTGACAAAGACGGAGAGTGCGCAGCTCTTTAGGATGTGGTATGGATTTGATCACAAGTATCCTTTCTAATGACAACCTGGCAGGTCCTTCTGGGGACAGATTCCTCTGTACCCTCATCACAGAGGAATGAGGACTACTACTTCCTGAGGAGCACACAAAGGTAAAGTGAATCCACGGGCAAGCTTACACCAAAGAATGATTTCAAAATCTAAAACTACGTAGACCATTGTGAAGCGTTGAAAAGCAAAGTGACATCCCTGTGTAAAATGTCCATGATGTCTGTGGCGATTGGGTACTTTCTAATGTCAGATAACAAAGTCACGTGGTCCTGAAGAGTTTATCTATTTTGCTGTTCTATATAAAAGTCTTACTTCCAGTTGGGCTGGCCAGAGACCTGCGTCACTGAACAGTCTCAATGGCCTTTGCAGGCTTTGGTTTGTCTGATGGGGGTGGACAGGACCGAGCTACACCCGCTTCCCAGGAGCCCACTGTATATACCCTTGTGTCCTGTGCAAAATGATGGGGTAGGAGGAGAAATGAATGGGCTGAGGACCGGAAGTCTGGTTCCTCATAGTATAAAACAGTGTTGCTCTTTGTTTTCCCCTCAGGAACACTTAGGTAAGCTTTTTACTCTGAAAAGAATTTTAAAAACCAAAAACAAAATTCTAGCCATCAGTGTGAACACAGCAGTTCAGACATGCCCTGTCATGTGAGCTCAAGGGCTGAAATGCCAAGCTGAAGTGCTTGGCCCTGTGGAAGCAAGCCAGCCGTCCATGGCTAATCCAGTCAAGAGCTCCACCCGGGAGGAAACTGACAATTGTGCTGTGAGCTGAATGTGTTGGGTCCTGGCTGGTTTTCTGTAGTGACAAAATCCCTCTCCATTCAGTGAGAAAAAGCCAGTCTCTGGGATTAAAACCCAAAGCAACAATTAAAACCACAACATGTCGACGGGAGAGCGGAAGTTAAGAGGAGAGAAAGGGTCTTTTTGCAAGCTTGATAGAACTCCGCAAACAGGAGATGGGGGAGAAGCTTATTATAACGGGAAGGGCGAGGAGGCAAGAAATACGGTAAATTCACATCAGGGATGAAAGGAGCACAGATCAGAGAAGGACTAGAAATTAGCAAGGAAGAGTAAGAAGGAAGTGAAGAGAAGCCAACTGAAGATGCACAGAGGGAAGCAAGAGCATGTTTATGTGTGAATTAGAGAGCATCCATCCCTGTAGCGCTCCATAGCACATGGTGCTGTGGAGGGCGGGGCTTGGAGTTTAGCTCTGCTTAAACTCATCTGGGCTGTGTGTGGCCAGATTCCTCACTTTCAGCCCTGCATTTGTGTAGGCAGAGCAGGTTACCACCCTGCAGAGAGCAATGCAGCTTGGTCATTAGTGGTCTCTTGCTCTGGTCTCATTAGCTACCTGGAGCCTTCCTGGTCTCTAGGGGAGTTTGTTCTTGGCGAGTTATTGCAGGTTTATACTCCTTCTGGACTGTTCTTCTAGAAACAGGTGCCATTGATTTCAGTCTCTGATAACCAAATTTATAGGAAGGTGTAACAATTGACTGAAGAAAACACCTAATGAAATACACAGCAAGGAAATAGAAGATCAGAAGCCCGGTAAGAGGTTTTTATATTCTTCCTCCAAATTCTGAACATGCTTTGAGGGAAGCTTTCCAACAAAGAAAAAGGATGAAGTAGAAAAATTAGCTAGGAGACAAGAAAATGAAATTTGGAGCCCACTCAAATTTTTAGCTTGGAGCAGCAGCTCTAAATTTAGATGATGCCACAGTTTTTAATCTCACTTTCCACCAAAGGTTTATTTCCATACGATTAAGGACAGCCTAGTAGAAATGAAAGCAGATTTATCCTCTGTGTAATATGTCTCTGCGCGGCCATGTGTCCTCCTGTGCATGCATTCCAGAAACTGCAGTGCAGCCATCATTGCGCCAATACCCTTTCTCAGAGACAACAGGGGTTTTGTGTCCTCGTTAAGGTCTGAAGTTTACCTGGAGAGGAGCATGCCAACCAGTTTTAATTCTGTGACCTCGTCATATAGCTATATTTTCAGACAAATTATAAATGTGGCATTTTACATTCACTCTATTGCCCACTTATAACCCTGTCACCCTAATAGATTAGGCCATGCCAGTCATTGCCAAAGTAGGGACAGTCCCCCACAAATTTTAGGATGCTGGTAGAAATGGGCTGTACAGTGTGGAACTATTGAGACTTCATTTCCATAAAATCCCATCCCACGCTTAAAGCAGCATAAAGAATTGTTGCTTGTTTTTGTAGTACTGAGAGTTTAAACTGAGGGCCCTGCATATGTTAGACATGAGCTACATATACCCCCCCTTTTAATTTTCTATTTTGAGATAGCATCTTGCTAAGTAGCCCATACAGTCAAGAGCCCAGGCAGGCCTTGAACTTGCCACCATCTTGCCTCAGCCTTCTACGAAGAATTCCTGACAGAATGGAGAATGTAGTTCCGTGATAGGACTCTTGCCGATGATGAAAGGCCTTGGGTTTGAGCCCTAGCATGGTAAAAGGCGAATTTTTGGCAAAAATAAATAAATGAGCCTTCAGTCACACCTGAGTTAGACAGAGTTCTCCAGAGAAGCTACTGGAAATGATTGATTCATGCATATATGCATGTAGAGACCCATTCCAAAGAACTGGTTTGTGTAGTCGTAGAAGCTAACAAGCATACAGTTTGAAGGGCACGTTCTCAGCCTGGAAGCCAGGGTAGCTGCTAATGCTGCAGTCTTGAGGAAGAATCCTGCAGAGCCACCTCCGTTCTGCTTTCAAGGCTATGCAACTAATTGCAGGAAGCCCACTGGGTAATTTATTTACTTCAAATCGACTGGTTGTACATTTAACCATATCTACAAATGCTTTTGAGAGTAACATCAAAAGGAGGCTTTAACTGACTACTGGGGTAGTCTCTTAGAAATTGCATCATGATAATCCCCATTCCTATGCAATGGATACCCAATGTTCAGACTCAAGGGTGGTTTATTATTTCATCATTATTAGCAATAAAGCAAACCACTGGGGCTCACTTTTTTCTTGTCTTATTTTTTATATGTCATGTAATTCATATATACATTCTTAAGAAAAATTTCCTCAAGACTACAGGGGTTGGGGGAATTATACCGACGAAGATTTAATGAAGATGAACAGTGGCCAAGCTCAGTACAGAGGGCTTTCCACTCAGCCCTGCACTTCTGTTCTAGGCTCTGCAGGAGATCAGGAGTGCTAGAGAACACACACAAAGAGACCATTGGGGTCAAGGGTGGCCTCAGTGCAGCAACCTGGGCTCTCCTGTTGTCAGAAGCCTATAGTGCCAAAATTCATGATTAATGACAGTTTCATCACAATTCAGTGTGGGCAGCAATTCTGAACCATGCAACAGAAAGAAGAAATTGAGACATAAGGGGATGGTGGGGAACAAATGCCATTGGGTACTACCAGGTACTGACTTCATGAATCTTAGAACCTCGCTTTTGGTTTGGATTCTTACCACCACCCTTGTGACAGAAAGCCAAACTCCCAGTTCACTTACCTAAGTAGTTTCACATTCCCCAGCTGGTAAAATTCAATTCTGTTCAAGCCCAGATCCCTCCAAAGGCCACAGAGATATTCAAATGAACTTTACTGTGAGGGAGTCTCTTACTCCACTTATAAAACCGAACCCCTTATCTCAATATGTGCTTGGAGCTGCCCTTTGGACAAGGACGAGCCTGATTCCTCACTATGTAGTGCGCCACTCACCTCTCAAATGTCTGTTGACAATATTCTGGTGAGATCAGGGTTAGGGATCAGAGTCGAATACCACCACGGAGGATCTGCTAAGTTTCTGAGTCATATCCTCGAAGTTTGGGCAGGGCTATACCACAACAGTAGAGCACTCAGAATGTGTGAGGTCCTGCGTTCGATCCCTAGCACCATAAAAACAAGTCATATCTTCAACTTTTCTGGGGCATAAAGTTAAATATGCAAGGGACTATAAAAAGTACTTCAGTCTCCTAAGGCAATAGACTTAGTCTAACTAAGGCCAAAGGAGGCAGAAATGCAAACGAGACATCAAACGTCTGTATCAAAATGTCCCCATGGGGTGGAATAGCCTTCCCTATCCAGAAGATTAAAGTCAACTCTGGCCCCGTGTGCCCTGTGTGTGTCAGGGACAGCTTCTTGCTGGCTGTCCCCTCAGATTGCAATGCCTCTACCCTTCCCCTCTCTCATTTCTCTTGCCTGCAAAACCCTCCTGGCGCTATATTGAAATCAGCAAGTTCCTGTAGGGCAGTCACTCAGTTCTTCTCTGCTTCACAACTTCCCTACAGACATACTTTTTAGTATATTATGTGCTTTCTTTTAATTGCCTCCTCTGACCAGGATATATTCTCTCTGGAAATGGAGATTTGGGTCTGTTCTTGTTCTGTGGTTGTCCTTAGGACACAGAATAATGTCTGGTAGGGAGGGGACATTCAATAAATATTTGTTGGTTGAATGAATTAATGATGAATGAATGAATGAATCAGACAAGCCGGAAAGCAAGGTTTTCTATCCAAGGCACCTTCACTTCAGATTTTGACATAGCAAGAAATGCATATTATCTGAAGGTTACTATGGTGCGGGAGAATTGTCTGTATTCTGTCAATCATGTATTTTAATAAAAC
>LOJH01003875.1:0-15133 GCA_001685095.1 Ellobius talpinus
ATGCAGTAGAACCAAAACCCAGTGCCATTGTCCTTGGCTTCTCAGTCAGCCCTCTTACAGTTGGCAAAATATTTGAAAACATGTTTGTTAGCTCGTTTTAGCAGGTAGAAGATACGCAGAAGAAATCAGAGATCATTTATTTTTGATTTTGAAATGTCTATCGCTTTAAGCAAATTCAATTACACATAAGCAGAACATTGGTTGTTTACAATGAAAAATAAGTCCAAGGTTAAATACCATTATCCTGGATGGAAAGCTTGTCACCAGCAGGATTACCTTTGCATTAAAATAGATTCACTGTCCCATTGTTTCTTGCTTTTCCTTGGCAGTACATCTACATATTACAGAAAGTGTGTTGTTCTTCAGTAAAACCACTGTGTAAGGCGCTAAGCTAAATTACCAGTGCAGACACTCCCTATATAAGAACTACAGTGTTGTCCTCCGAATCTACCATTACTCAGACTTGTGTCATAGAATTTTATTAAGTTTGAGATTCTAGAACAAAATTGAAGTGCAATGAATGTGTTTTTCATAAAGATTGCAGCAAACACACAGTTTCCAGAGGGACCAAAGAGGATATGAAGATAAATAAACCCATTTCCAGCACCATCTTGGCAGGGTCTATGCAGGTGAAAAGCAAACAAAATGAAAACAAATACCTTCTTGACTTGCCATTGGCTTTGTGCTAATAGACAATCTATTTTAATGATGTGGATAATGATCGAACATAAAGCATGAGTACGCGCAGCGAGACACAAGAGGAATGTCTGTAGAAGAAGGCATGTTGCTACCCAATCGCAGGATAGTCTGCTAATATACAGTGGGCAGCTGTGGTTGGCAGCAGTTAATTTACTATTTCAAGATAGCTAAAAATGGTTTGTTTTCAATGCAAAGGAATACAAATGTCTTCAGCAATCTACACACCAATTATTCTGACCTGATCTTACATACAGTAGACCTATATTAAAGTTGTGTCAAGTGTACCTCAGGATACATATAGCTAGTACATCTCAGTGAAAAACAAAAATATCAAAACAGGAAAGTGAGATCCCCTAGGAGACTTTCTGAGTAGACAGAACCTCCAGAGATACAGCACCCTCTGAGGTGTGGTGAAAATCTGGGTGGATATTATTGTAGTTTATTGTCCTCTGTAGCAATTTGGTAATTAATCTCTCGGGTCTTTGCTTTTGTTTTTCAATATAGAATGCCAAATTATTCCTCAATTCATGTTTCACATCTCATTTGGTACCTAGTCGCTGCTACTAGAGTAATTATATGAGCCAATGTTTAGCTTTCTGATAAATGATATAGCATGTGTTGTGCACAGAGCTTCTACTATGGCGCACACAGTTAGAATTTCAGTTACAGACAAGCGTTTTGAGAGTCTTACCTTTCATCCTCTGAGTACATCTTAAATAATTTGTCATTATTTGCCACAATGCTGTGGCACCACTGTTCTCTGGAACATTTTTATGAACTATTGCAGATGACAAAGCATATCGCCTGTCAACCCCAATGCAGCTATTAAAACCCATCCAGCCCCTGCCCCCTTTTTTTTTTTATTTTCTCCTGACTTGGAAATTACTTGCACAACAGCTGTTTGCAGAGATACAGGTGAAAACTTACATAAATGCTGCCACATTCCTTCCAAAGTGGGACAAATCACCTTCCACACGCAGCATGTGAATTAGCGTATTTATTCTCTCATACCTGTCAAATATGCGTTTTCCTCCTCATACATGTACATAAAAGTAGGGGTTTGAGGAGCATGAAGCTTCTAGTGCTCCACACAGTAAGAGGCGACAGTCTGTACAATGAAGAGTACCTGAGTTTCTTCATACAGATAAAAGAAATGTCAAAAATGTTCATATGATTTCAGCTGAAGATTTCATCCACAATAAGGCATAGAACTTAGATGTGAGACGTATTTCTGAAGGAATCTGATGTCTTTTTAATTGTTATGAGGAAAATGACTTGGAAACACTAGAAAGCACCACATCTTAGTTTACTTCTCTAATGAGGCCATGATTTATAAAGGAGCTAAGAAAGAATAACTCACTCTTATGAGAGAAGTTAGATTTTAAAATAACATGGAAAGAAATTTAAACAGCAAATAAATACGCTGTGCCTGGGAATTATGAATATGTTCAGATGCAGTTGACTCATAATTATTTGTATATTTGCTGATTTCCCTAGCTCTAGAAATGGGGAACTCTATTTAGATTATGAGCCTTAGGGAAATTTCTTAAGACAGAAATTCTGTTTACACGGGATAGTCAACTGACCACATTCTACCAGAGTTCCGGCTTCACTAATAACAAACCAGAATCTGATAGATGTATTTTTTAATAACTAAATGGAGGGAAAAGTTTAAAAATGATAATTTGCAGGGCATAAATCTGTAAACAAACTACATCATTCTAGGCATATTGGTACATGCGTTTTCTCAGCATTAGAAGGCAGACCCAAAATGAATGTTAATTTGAGAAAAGACAAGGCTAATATAGATTCTGTTTCAAGCAATTCATACTCCAAACCAAATACAAACAAAAGAGCAAAAAAGAACTGCAAAATTCTACCAAATAAAAAAGAACAAGCTCTAACATAATAATTAAATATAAATTATTTATGATACATTGTTTTTAAAGTTTTTAAATTATGTATGTACATGAGCATCTCTGTGTGGGTGTGTGCACTTGTCAATGCAAGTACCCAAGGAATCCAGAAGAGGATGTAGGATCTTAAGGAGTCTGAGATACAGGGAATTATGGGCTACTCAAGGTGGGTGCTCAGAACTTCTACAAGAGCAGAACTTGTTCTTAAGTACTGAGCAATCTCTCCAGCCCAGTCATTTATGAATTTTATATAAACAGTTTTGAGTATAACATTTGGGTATATAACATCTTTACTACCTTCTAAATTCATGTGGTTCCCAGATTCCCTAGAAGTCTAACATAAAATGATATAATTTTGTGGAATAGTATTTGGACTGTTTTCTGAAGTGACATTTATTTATTTAAGATTCAGAATCTTAACAGCTTCCTTGTCAACATGAAATTTACTTTTAAGATATGTTATTTAATAGAGATTTAGGATATCCACAGAGTTGTGCCACCACGACTAATATTTAATTCTATAATACTTTCATTTACCTTTCCCCCTCAATAGAACACCAAATTCATTAGCAGTCATTTCCCACTGAAGTACTGTTAATGGGAAAAAAGTCAACTGAGATAAATGGAGTTTCCCGAGGTGCCATAAAGCAGAGGAGAGCAACAGCGACCTGTTCAAAAATAAAAATTAACAAGATTGGCTGCAATGATCTCCCCTCCCTCCCGTCCTAGTCACTGACATGTCTTAATTTAGAGTGATTGCTGGCAAACCTTTTACCGCATGTGATGTACTTGCATTTATACTGAGCTTCTCAAACTCGGGCTTTCATATTCCTTTACTGGAAGTATTCACAGAAGCAGCCTAAATGGGAGGCGTGGCTAAGCAACTCAGGGCCCATTCTCTACTTCTATTCAGCGTAAATATTCATCTGATCTAGTCTAACGGAAGTTTAAGATATTTATCTTGGGGACTGGGGAAACAATTCGGTGGATAAAGCTCTCAGTGTGTAAGTGTGTGGACTTGAGTTCAAATCCTGTGAGCCCACATTAAAAGCCGGGTGGGCCTTGTGGCTTGTCAGTAATCACAGTGCCCTGGAGACAAAGACAGGAGGATTCCCAGAGCAAGCTGGCTAGCCAGTCTAGCAGAAATGCCAACTCTGGGTTCAGGAAGAGACCCTGTCTCAACATATAAAGTGCAGAATCATTGAGGAAGATATCTGACATTTGGCTTCTACACACATTTGCACTCATACACGTGAACATGCATGCACACAGGTATACCATGTATACACCAAAAAGGCACTTGTCTTGCATTCTTGCTAGCTAACTTCAATTTGAACTGACATGATTATTCTGATGGTTTCTTTGTGGTTGATGGAGATTTGTGTGGTTCAAAGTCACGTCTTACAAACACCATCTTCATGCAACTGTTTAAAACACATTTTGCGATCTTAATTTTTTTCTTTATATTTTCTTTCTATTTTATTTATGAGTGTTTTGCCCATAGGAATATCTGTGTGGCATGTGCATGTAGTGTCTGACATGGCTAAGAGATGGCATCAGATACCGAGAAACTGGAGTTACAGTAGGTTGTGAGCCCCCACGTTGCTGCTAGGAACTGAACTCAGGATCTCTGGAAGAGCAACAAAAGCTCTTTACCACTGAGCCAACTCTTTTGTCCCTCACCTTATATTTTATTCTAATTTGTTTCTTCTCTCCCTGGACTTGGGATTCTCCAGTTATTCATGCCCATGCTAGCTCTCTGCTCAGGTGGAAGCTCCTGAATTTATGTGTTGACCAGGAAGCTACATTGGCTCATCTCTGAATCCCACTTTCCCCTCATTCCCAAAGCCCAGAGCTGGTCCTGGTGTCTTTTTTCTCACTGTGACTGGATAACTTGACCAAAATTCCAGCAGCCCTCTCTGGAATTGCCCACACCAGATCAATATCTAGAGTTTCATCTCATCTTCCTTTCTCCTCTGTGAATCATATGTACATTTGTGCTTCTTTAAATCATTGTATGAATTGTTTGTCATTTTATTTTACTCTTTCTCTTGGAGTGTTTACTTTCACCCGTAGTTTGTAGTGAGGGATTCAAATAGCTTGAGGCCAAGAGCCCTGGCTGTGCACATTTCTTTAGTTCCCAGGGAACATAGAGGGCTCCAGGGCTCAACAAATGCCTAGGAAGAAAGCAAAGGGGCATTTAAAAAAAACTGCATATTTTCTGAACTTGTATTAGAACCTAAATAAAATGCTTCTAGGTTACCTAGGGACTAAGTGTGTATTAGGAGCTTAATGGGCATTCTTTATTTATTTGAAAATTCTTCTTTTTCTGAGAGGGCAACAATAATTGGGGAATATATTTCCAACATGCAAAATGAGTTGTATCTTTCCATAAGCAAGCTTATAATTGGGCTCCTGCAGCCACGCAACTCCACATATGGTACTTAGGAGTCAATTAAAACACCCTAACAAGCAATTACAGGTTTATTGTTTAATTCAATTTCCACAACTCATGCTGCTCCCACTCAAAAGTTGCATATGTGTCAGTCAGCATGTACTCACAAGCCTATGCGTTCCTCAAACACTGGTTTTGCAGAATGAAGCCTCCAGATACGGTGTTCCCCACCATGCTCTGCACAGAGAGCAGTTAACTACAAGGAGGAAACAAAAGCATACAGGGTATGCCAGGATCAGCTTTAACTTCCACATTGATCGATTTGGAGAAGCAGCAAGTCGAAATGTCTTTTCCGCTGCTGATGGTTGTCACAGGGAAGGAATTGTTGGACATCTTGTGAATGGACTACATTAGAGAAGGGTCAGTTCCCCCTGCTCAAATGGTTTCTATCCAAAGGATATCCGAAGGCTGGGCATTGTTGTGAATGGAAAGCTTAGTCAGGGTTCCATTGCAGTGAAAATACACCATGACCAAAGCTCAAGTTGGGGAGGAAAGCGTTCATTTGGCTTACAGTTACACATTCCTGTTCATCACTGAAGGAAATCGGGGGACGGAACTCTACCAGGGAAGAATCCTGGAGGCAGGATCTGATGTAGAGGCTGTGGAGGGGTGCTGCTTACTGGTTTGCTTCCCCCTGACTTGCTCAACCTGCTTTCTTATAGAATCTATGACAACCAGCCCAGGGATGGCACCACCCACCAGGGACTGGGCTCTCCCACAGTTGGACATCATGGAGGCATTTCCTCTACTGAGGATCCCTTTTCTCTGTTGACTCTAGCTTGTGCCAAATTGGCACACAAACCAGCCAGTATAGAAGGCCAGGGTGTCATCTGTGCCATAGAAATGGTGTTGGTAGATACGCTTCCTCTTTCTTCTGTCTTGCAACAACACTGGCTATCTGAGGAAAGGTTTAGTTTCTAGACTCTTGACCAACAGTTCTCAACCCATGAGTCATGACTCATTTGGGCTCATATAGCAGGTATTTACATTATGATTTGTAACAATAGCAAAATTACAGTTATGAAGTAGCAATGAAACTAATTTTATGGTTGGGGGTCACCACAACATGAGGAACTGTATTAAAGGGTTGCAGTATTATGATGGTTAAGAAGAATCTTTAGCCTTCCTTGTATCCTTAGTATTCAGGCAGAGACGAGCAAGGAAGGTCTTTAAGCCAAAAGATGTTTGTGGTCATATTAATGTGCCTTCTTACCCTGCTTCAGAGGATAGACCTTGAGCATGAGAGAGGGTAGTCCAGGGTTGCTGTCGTTACCAGAGGTGGATTGTTAAGAGTAAGTCTCCAATGAAAAGTTAAACAAGCACTTTTTCCTAGGAATGACAGCTTTATTGCCAAGGATACAGGGCTTTCAGTTTTCCCCCGCTACTCTCACGACATTCTCAGTACCAATACTCTTCTAAAGAGTTTTCCTCTCATTTAAAAACCTCTAATTGAGCCGTGAGATTTGGATGAGGGAAAGTGGATTTGCGCTTTCCATAATTCAAATAATTGCATTTGTCGTTGAGATGTGCTTTTGTTTGATGCAGATGTACATGCTTAATTATGTTTCATCTATAGTAAGAAGTAAGTCAGTTTATTTCCTTGAAGGAGATCCCAGCTGCATATGTGGAAACAGCTCTCAGGGTAGGCTAGGTAGAAGAAAGCCAACTGAATTACTATAGAAAAATAAGTATTGTAAGAGCAGGAACTATGGAAAGCCACTTTAAACCTAAGCACCAAGTCTGTTCATTATTCAGCTATTGGGCGTAGGCTATGTTGACTTCCTTCTCACTCTTCTGGACAAGGTGATACCTAGTGTGGAGGCTGGATATTGATCTTCATGCTATTTAACTCATCATCCTGAGAACATGGTAACCTCCATGGCAAAAGATATTTTGTAGACCTGGATGTGTTAAAGCTGTTAATCTGAGATCCTGTGGATTTCTCCAGATGGCCTTTGTCACAGTAGTTCTTAGGAAAGTCTTCTGGGAGGTGACATGTTGTGGGATATTTGTACGCTGTGTGAAAATGCATTGCTGTGATTGGTGTAATAAAATGCTGATTGGTCAATAGTTTGGCAGGAAGTATAGGTGGGACTTCCAGAGACAGAGAGGACTCTTGGAAAAAAAGGTGGAGATGCCAGGAGAAGACAGGAGAGGTCAGGAGATGCCAGGAGACACCAGGAGATACCAGGAGACACCAGCAGATGCCAGGAGATGCACAGCAATCAGGATTTGCAGGAGAGGTAACAGCCATGAGTTACATGGCAGAATATAGATTAATATAAATGGGTTCATTTAAGTTATAAGAACTAGTTAGAAACAAGCCTAAATTATAGGCCAAGCTTTCATAATTAATAAGTCTCCATGTCATTATTTTGGAGCTGGACGGACAGAAAAAGACTAGCTACAGTGACATTTTAATGGAGCCTCAGGGGCAGATGGAAAGAGAAGCAAAGATATTTTTTTGGAATTGAAGTCAAAGGAAGGGTCTGTGAGCTAGGGATGGAGGTAGCTTCTGGAAACTGATCAAGGCAAGTGCATGAACTCTCTATCCGAGCCTGCTAGATGAACCCGTCCCACTGCCATTTTGGCTGTAGGTGAATTTCAGAGTTTTAATTGTGAGAACTCTAATAGAATAAATTTCTCTTTCCCTCTCACTTTATGGGCCATTTATAACATCAGTCACCATCAATGAACACATTCTGAACAAAAATAACAACAAAAAAATCACAGCAACTCCCCTTTCACTAAAGGACCAGGGACTTTAGTTGCCCAGTCATTATGGTCAAATATTTGTTAATGTAGGAGGATAGAACTGATTTATTATATATTTTCCAAATTTAAGTTAAAGCTTTTGGCTCTTTGCGATTACAAACAAATCTTATGTACTAAGTTCTTTCCTCAGGATAAGGACAACTTGGCATTGCTACCTCATACAGAGTGCTAAGTGTGTAATGTCAGCATTGTGGGTGACGGTCTACTGAAACAACAACAGATAGCCAGCTCAACTGGCATCTTTCTCTATGCAGGCACCGTGTCTTCTAGCCCCCCGCACACATCTTATTTACCATTCATACATGGGTTCTTTCTGGACCCTTCTGACTACTCAATGCCCGAGGCTCTGTTGCTCTGCTCTTGGACTGGGTGTTGTGGATTTTCCTTTTCATGTTGATTATGTCTCTGCAATTGGGCTACATAAAGAGAAAATGTGTCATGGACATTTGCTAGCTGAACTTTCGCTACCCACTTGCTCAGCTCCTGGATGTGTGTGCATTGAGTTCTGGACCTCATCCGGGGCCTCCCTGCTTCGTAGGGCAGCAATGCTCATAGATTCAGTCCTGGAAACCATGACCTCTTGAAAGAAATTCATTCTAGCCTTTTCTATCAGTGATTAGGGTTGAACTCTGGTCAGAAGCAACTTTACAAAAGTAAATTTGGATGTCCTTGGTGAGGGAGATGAGCTGGGACATAGCTGAAGGATCAGGCTCCATCCTTATTTTGTCTCCTGGCAGAACATTATCATTTCTTGTCATAAGGCTGCTAACCCTTGACCTCATCACAGCATAATTGAAAGCAGGAGAAACTTATCACAGCCTGGATATCAGAGTTTAGAGGTGAAAGGGGGCAGAAAGACCAGCCATTTAGTAATAGCTAAAAAAAAAAATCTGCTGATTTTATTTACCAGGTCATCCTCCATTGTAAAGACTTCCAAACACTCGGAGAATTCACAGCAGGTCTTTCTTGTTTCTGTTCCTGAACTCACAAATATTTTATGTCCTACAACCTCTTCTAGTAATCAATACCACTAATGTCCCCTCTAATCTGCCCATGCATTACCTACTTGAATAGACACTCGAATAGGCAGATGTAAATATCTACGTTTGGGGAGAATTTTCAGGTACCCCTGCCACAACCATTCTCAGACACCTGATTTTTATTTATTTAATTTTAATAATTTATTTTGTTTCTTCTTTATTTCTTTCAAAGAAACCCCATAGTCCCTGCAGCCACTCAGAATTATCTGTCCAGAGATTAAGTTGAATTTAAAGCAATGCCTAGTAATGAGATCCTTCTGAATCTGTTTGCAACACGTTTATGTAGTATGACCATCTCTAGTGAAGCCAGCAATCTTACAAGCATAATAAATGAAGTGTAATGAGGGATTGAATTAATGCTCCCTTTAGAGATTCAGTCCAGTTGGAAATGCATGGCTGGAAAGACTGGAAGAGAGGGAAGAGAGCCTGTCTCCTTACCCTACTGGAAATCATTTCCTACTAGTTTAATAAGTGCTCTGGGACCTTTGAAGTCTCAGAGATAAATCCTCAGCCATGGCTTATATTTCTTGTTTTCCCCATTATATGAATATGTATTATATTATAGCATTCAACATGTTTGTGCCTTTAACCCAAGTTTTCCCTGGGTTATCACAATTAGCGAAAGGACAGTGTTGTCCCTTTATCTGTCTTCTTGCCTGTAGCTGTCATTTCTATGGCTTAGCAGAACAGATCACATGTAACTATCTATATGCATATGTGTATGTACACATATCTGGATATTCCTGTGTATACATGGTGCCTTTGTTAGCATTCTGGTCTCTGTCTGTCTCTGTCTCTGTCTCTCTGTGTGTGTGTGTGTGTGTGTGTGTGTGTGTGTGTATTCAGCTCAGTGTATGAGCAACTGGGTGGATTAAGTTCAGCAATCCTATAGAGCAGAAACTGTAGTTAGGTATGCGTGATCAAGGCTTACAAGCAAAGTGCAGTATCTCAACCACCCTGAACAGGTAAAAAGTGACTTTGAACATGTCTACTTCTGATCCTCAGACATTACTGTTCTTCGCATCTTAAATTCATTTCTCTTTCCATCAGTAATAAAGCCCAAATCATTATCATAATTGTAAATCTTTACCACAGGAGTTAAAGCCTTACTAAAATTTAAATCCTCCTTATTTTAGTGTTACCAGAGAAGAGCCTAGTAGCTCTTACAGTGGACACGACTACCATGTCTACGTATAATGGCCAGCACTTCTATGTATGGTCTCCACATTCTCTCTCTTCACTTTGCTCCCTTCAGTCTTCCCAAAGATCTTGAATCTAAGCATTTCCAGGAAGGATTTCCATCAGGCTTTGGATTTGAGTTTCTATCTTTCCTTGGTATTGTGATCTTTTGCTATAGTGTACAAGTCTCATTCCTATAGACACTAAATAGAACTTACCACTTAACAGATGTTAACACTTAACACACAGTAACCTTCAGAGGTCCTGCTGCCTTTACACGAGGCTACTGAGCTCTGCATTTAGTCAAAGGCTCCAATCACACTTAGGGCTCAAGTGGGTCAGTGGGATTAGGTAGGCCCTTCTTAGCCAAGAGCTGGAGAGAGTATACTCGTCGTCCCTGCCTCTTAATTCTGTTGAAGTAGTTATTTGGGCCATAATATGGTGTTCAAATCCTGGGTTCATCTAATTAACGTAATATGTGCTTGGCTTTGTGTTAAGCAATTCACCTTAGTCAGTTATCAGTAGATGTTTATCATTTACTATTACCATCCCATTTTCTTGAATAAGTTGAGTCTGAAGAGCAGTACAGAAACTGGATGAGGCCATTGTAAAGAGTGCCTGGTCACCCTTAGTTCTGTTTGACACCCGAGTCTGTGGTTTCATAAGTAGACTCTTGTTCCTGATTTGCTCTTCAGAAGAAGCTGTCTGACTTAAGGAAGCTACATAACATTAGTGGCAGTCACAGAGTCATATTATAGCTTGTCTCCATGAAATATAATATAATAATATCTTTTGCCAGTGGGTTTTACAATGGTAAGAGTGTACGATTAGCCCGTGCTCTGGCTTCTGTGTCTCTCCGTTCATTCTAGTGTCTTCTCTCTGAGTTTGCCCAGGCTCGTTTCCTGTGATTATTTGCAAGTGCTGTAACCTGTTTACTCAGTACTTTTTGTCAGCACTTTCCTATCCTACACGACAATTCAATGAACAGTCAATAAACTCTTATCAATAAAGTTATTTATATTAGAACATTCCCATAAAGGAAATTATCAGTTGTTCATGTTTTTATTTCCATTGATCTTTTCACATTTGACATTAAAAAAAATTGAAAAACTGTGAAAACCATAATTTCTGGTCAAACCTGATGAATGCATGGCCTGCGGTTTTCCAGTTGCTACTCACATTGGATTTCCTTCACAGAACTATGGACATCAGAAGATGTGGGTGTTATCAAGCTACATGCTTCAACTGTACACGTTCTGTGACCTCCAGAGACCTTGGATATCTGTATTGGACTACAGTACCACACTGTCTTATACAGGAGCGTCATTCTGCTAATCTGCTGAGCACAGTCCCCTTAATATCATGCATGAGGCCATGCCATATATGGTCTATTGTTTGATTAATGATGACTATTGATAACTGTAGCATGTGAATCATGGCAAATGAAACAAGGTATTCACCTGCTTTACCCTTCAGATAATGAGGATGGCCAGGTGACAAACAGGGTATGGGAAAGTGTGTATGTGTGTGTGTCTGTCTGTGTGTGTGCATGTGTGTGTGTGTGTATGCTGCCTGCACATTTGCTTGCTTATATTTAAAAAGACATTTAAGGTTTATTACTCATTGGTAGAATATATTGAGCCTGTAGTATATGTAAGACATTTAAATTTTCACCACTCTATTTTCATAGAAGGTCTTACACATATTTTAAAGGTGATCAGACTAAAGCAAGAACAGCGAAGTAACAGACCTAAGTCCTCTGTGTTTATAGTTGCTGTCTGTACTTTTGCCATTTGACAACACTGAGAATTCAATTGGAGACTATAGATTATTTTTTCTACCTTCTTCCTCATTTTTTGAGAATTACATACATGAATAAAATGTATTTTCATCTTAACCACCTACTTCTCCCCTTTCCAACTCCTTCTCTGTCCCCTAACAGCACCCATTTAAATTTATGTCCTCTTCTTTGATGATTATATATGCATATACACAACATATACCCATTTGTGTGTGTGTGTGTGTCTTCATGTGCTTGCATGTGTGTGTGCATATCCTGATGGGTCCATTTAGTGTTGCCACTGCATATTTTGGTGTGAGAATGACTTCTTTAGCATGATCTTATCAGGGAGCTTGTCCTTGAAGAAAACTGACTCTCCCTCAGCATCTCTGTAGCTAGGGGTAGGACATTATGTGCCTTTGTTCATCTATGCTGGATGTTGACGGATGTGGTGTTGTGTAAGTAACAATTTTCTTAGGAGGTTGGGGTTGTAGCATTCATGTTAAGTCCATAAGACATTATTTTCCAGTGGTCTTCCTGGTCCTCTGTCTCTTAGAATCATTGCAGTCTTAGGTGTAGGGATTATGTTATGGATGTCCCCTTTAGGGATGGGCAACCCACATCTTTGTCTCTGCATTTTGGTCACTTAAGGTTCTCTGCAATAGATTCATTCTATTTTAAAAAGAACGCTGTGGGGATGGGGGGTGAAGCTGTACTTATATGCGAGTGTAAAGACAACTTACAGTTTAGCCTTAGTTCTCTTCCAGTGTCTGTGACCTCTTCCGCCACGCATGGGTTCTTCTTTTACTTCCTTATTCCTTTCTCCACTATTTCATAATAGCTTAGTATTGACTTTAAAAACTCAGTGAGTTCCAACTTAGGTGGTTTATAAAATATCCAAGTATTAGTAAAAGTTTTTATGTGTCATAGCTTCCCAATTCTAAACTTATTCACAGGAAATTATAGAAAGGGAATAAAGTATTTTCTTGTTGTTGAAAAATTCTCATTGATATACATCAGGGATTATATTTCAGATGCTGGTGCTCTTTATAATTATTGAAATTTCTTGTCTTGTTATTCAGTGTATTGTCATCTTGGAAAAAATTAACTTGGCAGGACAAGTTCTCTAAATTGACTCAAAATTGGTTATCTAAATGTGCAATTCAAATAACATTTGTCTGTGTCCTACATTAGATAAAGTATTTTGCTACATTTGCAATTAATGACTTGAGATTCCTAACAAAAAAGATGCAGGTGATGTTGGCTTGGTGTGCAATGGATTTTTTTTTAACCAGGATGTGGATAAAAACAAAACAAAAAAATAATTGAAGTGAATGAATAGCTCCACCTGCAACAGAGCAGATGTCCAAATGGGAAGTATTGTGTTTCCATGGTCATATGGGCTAGTTTCTTAGCCTTAAAGCATTGAATGGCTTTGGCTTGCACCAGTTCTAAGAAGGATTTGCAGTAGTCACATAGACTTGCTCTCTCTTGTGTCCCAAATAAAGAAAGAAATTTAAAATACAATAAGAATAGGAATCTGAAAGGGGCCTGCATTTATACTCTCCCAGCATAAAAATATTTACAGTGTTCTTACTTGCATTGATTCTGTATTTAGGAATCATTGCACCTTGTGACATGGCATCTCTTAATGAGTTGTAATAAAAGTACCCCAACTATGTTTTTTTTTACAGTATGGCAAAATATACTTTAAAATATATTCAAATAAACCACAAAATTAAAAAAAATAATACATAAAATTCTAGACAGATAGCACATAACAAATTAAACTAAGATGATATAAACAATTTAACAAACAAATCTCTCACTAGCAAGAAGATTGAAACAATACTCAGAAAAAAATGTCTCCCTGCTTTTTTTAAAAAAAAATTAAAAAGTACAAGCCCAGATGGACTCGTAATTTCCACCAGATTTTCAAAGAAAGACTAACACCTGTGCATCTCAAACTACTCCACAATTAGAAAAAGAAAGTAACTAAGCTATTTTCATAAAGCCAGTATTGCCCCAATTCCAAAATCAGAGAGCATAGCAAAAATGAAATTTTAGAACATTTCCCATGATGATGATAGATGCAAAGGGTCTAAATGAAATACTGGCAAACTAAATTCCAGAACACAGTCAAATATCATTCACTATGACCAAGTCCATTTCTTCCCAAGAGGGCAGGACTGGTTTAACACATGCAAATCAATAACTGTTTTCCAGCATTTAAGTAGATTTAAAGACAGAAATCATATGATCACATCAGGATATGCAAGACAAAGGCTTCTGAAAAAAATTCAGCATCCCTTCACAAGTGCCCTGAAGAGATGCAAAATAGAAGGAACGTATGTTAACGCGGTAAGGCTGTATATGAGTACGCTAAAGCCAACATCATGGCAAATGGAGAGCTGAAAGCATTTCCACCAAAATCGGAATAGGAGAAGGGTATCCATTCCTCCACTCCTCCACCTTATTATATATACATAGTACTTGAATTCTTAGTTAGAGCAATAATGTACAAGGGGGAAATAAAAGAAACGCAAATAGGCAAGGGAAATGTCAAAATACTTTTAATTTCAAATGATGTGATCCTGTAGAAGAGACCCTGAAGACTCTACCTGAAAACTCTTAGAGCTGATAAACACTTAGGGAAACTTGACAAGTTACAACACCAACCATAAAATTCAGTGACACGCCAGTGACAAGCATGCCTGGGACACGCCAGTGACAAGCATGCCTGGGACAGGAACAGGAAAACAACCTTAGTCACCATAGCCTCAGGAAAATCTAGCAAAATACCTAAAAATGAATTCAACTTAGGGAGATGAAAGATCTTTACAGTGAAAAATTTAAAACCATGAAGGAAGAGAACATCTTCAACAGATGATGTGAGGAGACTAGATACTGACACATGGAAAAATGAAATTAGATCTCTGTCTCACACCTGTATACAAACGAACTCCCACTGGATCGGTGGCCTTAACGTCAGATCTAAAATTCTGAAACTGTCAGGAGGGAAAACTCAAGAAATCATCTCAAGATACAGGACGAGGCCCCAGCTTCTTGAGAGTGACTCTGGTAATTTGTGACTTATTGCCCACACCTGATGGTTTGAGTCATGTGACGTTGAAAAGCGCCTGCACAGAAAAGGAGGGAATGAGCCAAAGCCTACCGGATGAGAGAAAGCATCTTACCTGCACGTCTGTCAGACAATTACACCTAGATTATGCAAATGTTGGGGACTGCAGACCACCAGACCCTGAATTTCTTGTAAACAACTTGTTTT
>LOJH01003875.1:15195-25692 GCA_001685095.1 Ellobius talpinus
GCTGCCCCTGAGCACAATAAAGTGGGCATTCTTGGCATTCTTGTCTCAAGGATGGCCCTGTGGCCCTGTCTGTCTGTCTGTCTGTCTGTCTGTCTGTCTCTGTGTGTGTTTTTACATTTTCAGCCTAGTTCCCATAGCACAAAGCGAGCAGAAAGCAAAACGGAATCAGTGTAGTTTTACAAACACAGAATTTAAAAACCAAAAACTAGGAATCACACTACCCAATTAAGGGTGTCAGGGAGATCTCTGTGGTTAGCAGCACTTGTTCTTGCTGAAAACCCAGATTCAGTTCCTAGAACACACATGGTCATTCACAATCATCAATAATTCCAGTTCCAGAGGAGATCTGACGCCCTCTCGTGAACTCTGTGAGAGCCAGTAGTAAGGCACACATACAAACATGCAGACAAAGCACTCAAAAGAGAATACATAGGCAAAAGAAATAAGTTGATAGTTCATAAAAGATAAAGGACAACCACAAATAAACATATGAAAGAAGTTCAACATCACTACCATCAGAAAAGTGAGATTCTATCTCATCCCAGTCAGAACAGCTGTCATAGGAAAACCAGAAGACACATCTGTCCAGTCTGATCAGTACCATTTGTTGAAGATGTTGTCTTTTCTCCAGTGTGTAATTTTGGCTTCTCTGTCAAAAACAAGGAGTCCATGGGGGTGTAGAATTACATTTAAATCCTATTGCACTTGTCAGTGTGTCTGGTTTCAAGACAATACCCTGCTGGTTTTATGACTGTAGCTCTGTAATGTAACTTGAAATCTGGGATGATGACATTTTCAACAGCTCTTGTTGAAGATTGCTTTTTCAATTCTGTGAATAATTGTGTAGGAATTTTGGTGGAAATTGCATTGAATCTGTAGGTTGATTTTTGTTGAATTGCCATTTTCACAATATTGATACTACTGACCCAAAGGCAGGGGAGACCTTTCCTTCTGGTGTCTTTTGCAATTACTTTTTCACTGTCTTAACGTTTTTATTGTACAAATCTTTGGCTTGGTTCTTTGGAGTTACATCAAGATTTTTTAGGCTATCATGAAAGGTTGTTTCCTTAGTTTTTTTTAAGAGTCTGTTTGTCAATTGCATATAGGAAGCCCACTGATACTTGGTGTGGTTTTTGTATCCTGCCACTTTACGAAGGTGTTTATCAGGCATAGAACTTTCTTTCATGTAGAAAAATCAGATCATCTACAAATAAGGATATTTTAACTTCTTCCTTTCCTGTTTGAAACCCCCTAATCTACTTCAGTTTTCTTCCTCTACCTGAGTCTTCAAGGGCTATAATGAATAGGATGGAGAGATGGGCATCCTTTTAGTGGAAATGCTTTGAGTTTCCCTCTTTGGGTGATGCCAGCAACGGGACTGCTGTAAATTGCCTTTATTAAATTAAGGTACGGCCCTTGTATCCCTAGACTCTCCAAGACTCTTATCATGAAGAGATGTTGTATTTTGTCAAAGCTTTGTCTCCACCTAATGAGATGATCATGTGGTTTTTGGCTTTTAGTCTGTTCTTGTGGTGGATTACATTTATTGATTTATGTATGTTAAACCATCTCTGAATCTCTGGGATGAAGTCAGCTTTATCATGATGAATAATCTTGTTGATGTGTTCTTGAATTAGGTTTGTAAGTATTTTACTGAGAATTTTTCATTTGTGTTCATAAGGGAAATTGCCCTGTGATTCTCTTTTGTTGCTGGATCTTTGTGAGGTTTCGGTGTCAGGGTAATTGTGGCCTCATAAAAGAATTAGGTGATATTCCTTCCTTTTTGCAGAATAATTTTAGGCGTATTCATGTTTGTTCTTTGAAGGCCTGCTAGAATCCTGCACTGCAACATCTGTCCCCAAGATTTTTGGTTCGGAGGTTTTTAATTGCTACTTCTATTTCACTTGGGTTATGGGTCTGTTTAAATCATTTATTTCATCTTGATTTAACCTTGGTACATCCTGCATACCATTTTTTTTTGTTTTCAGGTTTTCCAGTTTGGAGGAATATACATGCTGTCACAGTCTGTATACAGAGAGAGTGTGACAGCATGTACAAGAGTCAAACCAGACAAAATGCCATCACCAAGAATGAGAATTGGACACAAAGTCCCAGCCCTAACCAAGAGGCTATTTGCAATTGATGCAAAAGGAAAGGGATATCAGTTTTGTTCAGCGGCATGTCTGTGGTTATATCAACCACATTCTAGGACAGGCCACATGCTCAGTAGTAGATGGCCAGCACAAAATGGACACGATGCTTTTGTTTTTGTTGTTTTGTGGACTTTTTTTAAATAAATTTAGGGTTTTTTTTGCCTTATTGATCTTCATTTTTTTCTTTTTTTAGTTTGTTGTTTTGCTTTTCATTTTTCCTGTTTTTCTTTTGAGGGGTGTGGTATGCAAGAGAGGCAACATGAAGCTGGGTGAGTGGGGAGGTAGTGGGGAGTCTAAGAGAACTTGGGGGGGAAGATATAATCAAAATATATAGTATGAAAGATGAAAGATTTTTTAAATAAAAAATTTTAAAAAGAAAGGCAAAACATGAACAAATGCTGACAAGAATATGGGGAAAGAGTAAATGCTGATGGTAGGAATATAAGCTTGCTCTGATCCTATAAAAATCAGTGTGAAGGAGCCTCAGAAAACTAAACAAAGAAGAATGTATGAGCCCGCTATACTAATCCTTGAGTATTTACTGGAATGACTGGGAGGAGCACGGAGCATTGCACATCCGTGTTTATTATAACACTATTCACAATAGCTAAGTTACAGGGCCAACCTAGGAGTTCACCAACAGATATTTATATAAATAAAATGTGCTATCATCTCACAGATGAGTGTAACTCTCACCATCATCAAAGAGGCTTCTTTTTCCAGCAGATGGAGACTATTACAAAGACCCACAACTGCTAAAATTACAGAGAGTAAGTGAAAATAGGATACCTGGTCTCACCTGATACACTGTCTCAGTTACTGTTCTATTGCTGTGGAGTCAGGGACTGGGTCTGGCATGAGATTTTGAAACCTCAAAGCCGACACTTAGTGACACACTTCCTCTAGCAAAACTGCCCCTCCTTATCTTTCTCAGATGGTTTACTAACTGGGGACAGAGATTGAAAATATATGAGCCTATGTGGGCCATTCTCCTTTAAGATACCACACACACCAGAAATGCAATCCCTACAAATTATGACTCATGAAAAAATGAAGGAAGGTCAAAAAGGTTTCAAGAGCCAGAGTACCAGGACACCTGCTGTTAGATAATGTCTTCTAGCCATGACAGGAAAGTTACACCCTTGAAATCTCAACAACATGGCTGCCTAAACAAACCTAAACAATACTGGTTGACCAGTTAACCAGTTAACCAATTGACCAGTTGACCAGTTAACTACCTGACATGTCTATTTAAAGGGGGAATTTTCAAGATCCCCAATCTTAGATCAAGAGCTGCAGACAATTAATTACTTCTGAGAGGATGGAAATTCCTTTTTTCCAGAGATGAGATCCCTGATAAGTTATACAATCCCAAGTGGTCAGCTAACACACACACACACCTATGAGAAACACTAAATGAATTCAGTAGGTTGTCTGTGTGTGCGCGCGTGCACATGCACATTATATAACAATATTAAAGAAGAAGAAAAGATCATGCATTTAAGAAGGAAAGGGATGAGGCCAGGGATGATTTGGAAAGTAATATGAGGGAGAGGTGAAAATGATATAATATGATACTCAAGTATGAAATTCTTAAAAAACAAAAAAGAAGAAGAAAAATCTGATGTGGTATATACGCACAAAAGAATTTTATTTTCTCATAAAGAACCAAATTATCCAATATACAGGTCATTGTCAGAATACATCATATACTTATACGAACATGTTCTTATGAAGCCTAGGACTCTGTACAACAAATACATAGCAATAAGTATATTTATAAAGATTGCTAAGAAATATAACTTATAAAATCAAAAGGTAACAAAAGTTTCCAGGGCTGGAAATTGGGGTCAGAGGAAAAGGAATTTTTGTACACTATAGATGGGGATGTAGACAAATTCAGTCCTTATAAGAAACCATATGGATGTACCTAAATAACAAAATTGTTGCCTAGGCTAGCAGTTCTCGATCTGTCACAGAGGTCACAATCAGATATCCTGCATAGCAGATATTTAAATTATGACTCATAACAGAGAAAAATTACAGCTATAAAGTAGCAATGAAAATAATTTTATGGTTGGGGATCATGACAGAATGAAGAACTGTATTAAAGGGTCACAGCATTAGGAAGGCTGAGAACCGCTACTCTAAGCAATACCTCTAGGTATGCAAAAGATATGAAATCATCACCATATAAAGGTTAAAAATATCAAATCAACTAACCAAACAGAGACCATGTCCAACAGCCATTTATGAGTAGTGGTGAGAGGTGGGTCAGAATCATATGGAGGACGTATAGAAAAAGGTGTTCCCAGGTATGTTGTTAGAGATGCTCACAGCAGGATGAATACTAGCACAGAAACATGGAAACCATATTTTCAAAAGCAGTCTGCTTGGATACATTTCAGGTTGTAATAACCTGAGGTGTTGTCATGTGTTTATAGCAAGTAATGAAGAGACAGGCCTGGGAAGCTACTTTACAACTTACAACATACAACCCTCACTCCAGCACCTACAAAAAATTTCCAGTCTCCATTTCCAATAGTACTGGGATATAGGATATGTTTATATGAAGAGAGTAGGAATCCATCCTATACATCTTGCAGAGTTCATAATTAGGCAAGTGAATCAAAGTGTCAAGTATTCTTAACCAAGGATTTTAAACCTTAGTCCAAAGCATCAAATAAAATTCCAAGGAAATTTCACCAATACTTAGCCTCATAGTTGTTAGTAAAGATATGACTAGACACATTCCCAAAGAAAAAGGTTGTGGGAGAATTTTGAGCAGTTACTTGAAACTGATAAGATTCTTGTCATGGGAATCATCATCTGGTTAGATCATGACTATTCTAGAGGAATGATTTAAAAATTAACTGGTGCTTAAGTATTAGAAAAGGAGAAAATCTTATTTAGAGTTAGCAGAAATTCCTCTTTAAGTACTGACTGTGATGTAAATATATCTGTTTCCATACCATAATAGTCATCTCACCAACCAACCAAAAGAAACCCAGCCTAGCAAACATCCACACGACTCTCTAACAATGGGCTTGTCCTTTTTCGCCCTCATCTCAAGTCTGTTTTACCAATGCACTTTCCTACTTCCATTCCATCTCTAGGGATAGAATGTTCCTAAGGAGGAAGTATAATAAATTACTGGAAGTTATTTTGGTTTCTGTCAATGCAAGGTTTGGATTAATAATGAAACCAATTAAATCCTCAAATACCTCAATGGCAACAATAAAAATTTAATTTCCAGGGAGCAGTGAGGTTAGCTATGTTGAACACCATATGAAATCACATATTTTTGAACTCTAGGGACTTCTACTACTTTGTCAAAGTAAAAGCACCTCATTGATTTGATCAAATTGGTAACAAAAGAATGTGTGCTCTTTCCTAGCTGTCTCGTGCATCTCTGATGATAACCAGTCTGCAGAAATGACAGAATGCCTCAAGCAGATGAACGGCATGCCTCCCCTGGTGCAAGAATGCACCATTCCCTGCCGCGAAGACTGCACCTTCACCCCTTGGTCGAAGTTTACACCCTGCTCCAAGAACTGTGAAGCAACCCAGATCAGGAGACGGCAGCTCACAGGTAGGGTGGGCCTGCCGTTGCAGCTTCAGCCAAGACACGCTGCTCTGAATACCTTATGGAGAACATAAGTTCCAACAGAAAGAAATGTGATCCAATATCTCCTTCCTCTGCACTCCCAGTGCATATCCTTAAGACTTGCAGCAATGCCTGATATCTAATAGATACCTGGCTAATATTTGTGAGATGAATGGACGTTAGGATGATTGGAGTCAATAAGGTTTTCTGCATAGTTTTATAATCTTTATGCTCAAAAGGTGAATTTTATGCAAAAAATAAATTTGCATATTCCATGGCAAAGTTCCCAGGATGTTATCTTAGCAAAAGTTTGGCAAGCTTAAAAACAGCAGCTTCTTTTTCTTTTTTGCAGAAATAACTGACATTATTGTCTTTTGCCTGATAAGCAATTTGACCCTTTCAGACTTTAATGGTATAAGGTAAAAGTCAAATTACACATGCGAATTCTTTTGTGTCTTATTGCATTCTACCAGAATGTAATAAGATACTGTGTATCTCTGCAAAGGTTAATAGAAAATGAAGCTATCCTAGTTTAGTTGGCACACTAGAGCATTTTTTGCTGGCAATATCAAAATAACTGTTGCAAAGTTTACTCTTTGTAGAGGTAATGCCATGTGATTTCTCGTAAGTGTATAAGTATTTGTGTTTATAAGAAACAAAATTCAGGGAAATTAGAACCAAAAGAAAAATGCCAGAATAATCACTGAGATAATATAATTGGCATCAACAATGAAGGACTAAGCACAGATGATCATTGGTTATTGTGGGCAGTTTAAAGTCTCTTGGTTTCAAGACCCACTCACTTTTCAAGAGCACTGTTTACTTGATAACATTAATAATTCAACCTGTAAAAATGGTTCACTTGATAGACTATAGCTTTTGCAGAATTTCTGCCTACACCTGTACTTAAAAATCTACATTCAAGTGAAGGTAAAATATATAATCACAAGAGAATTTGCAAATGAGGAACATTGCCCTTACAGCTTTATATAAATCGTATTTAATTATATGTAGCACTGCTTCCATGGTTCAGATGAAAATACTTGGGGGGCAGAGACAGGCAGATCTTTGTGAGTTCAAGGCCAGCCTGGTCTATAGAGCTAGTTCCAGGACAGGCTCCTAAGCTACAGACAAACCCTGTCTCGAAAAACCAAACAAAGAACAACAACAAAATAATCTCATAGAAAAAGCAATGCAATAGGCTAGATTAAACATGACAGACCAAATCTGAGTTTAGACACTATTCTCCAGCTAGTTTGTTATCCTGCACACCCACAGTGTGTGTCAGAAACCATTACCCTAGCAACACTTCACATCTCCGAGGTGACAGAAACCTTCCTTTGGTGAGAAAGACTGTAGCCAGGGTTATCCCTTGTCTTGGAGGTTTGATAATGACATTTAACACCTGTAAAAGAAGAGCAACTGCTTTGCAGCCAGCACCATTTATGTTGTAAATTGTTAAAAGTTGAATAAATTGGCATTTTAAGATGTATTTTCTATAAAAGTACACATTGAAGACTGTATTAATTATTCTATAATTCAAAGTTAGTGATTACTTTTACCAAAAGGGTACTCAGGATTTACTGTGTTTTATGAGCTGCTACTATTTTAGCTAGCTAATTGATTTTTGCACTCCTTCAGTCTAGGTGACAACACAATTGATCAGTTTCATAAAATACATTAGTCATGAAAAAACAAAGACCCATTTAGAAGAATACTGATAAACAAAAAGCCAAAGACACATTAATGAACTGGTTTATTTTCCTCCATTTTCAAGGCTTATTATTATGATGTTATGTTGACAGGAGGTTTCTGTCCTGCTCGGTCCTATAGCCATTCAGTCCCAAAGAAACACATGGAGTTCTACACTAATCACAAACTGGTTGGCCTAGTAGCTCAGGCTTCTTATTAACTCTTATAACTTACATTAGCCCTTAATTCTTGTCTGTGTTGGCCACATGGCTTGGTAGCTTTCACCAGAGAGGCATTTTCATCTTGCTTCCTCTGCTTCTGGCTTCCTCTGTGTTGACTGCAGACTGACTCTTTCGTCTCCCCAGAATTCTTCTGTTCTCATTGTCCCACTATACTTCCTGCCTTGCTACTGGCCAATCAGCGTTTTCTTAAAATACAAGTGACAAGGTACAGGCCATTGTCCACCACAGCAGTGTTAATTCTTGTGTTTTGAATTTTTCCCATGATACTTGGCAGAAATTTTAATGGATGTTCTAATGTGAATGGCAATAGAAATCTTATGACTTAGACCATGTGACACAGACACACAGCATGTAGGTCCTAATACAAGGCACTCCTTTGAATGTTGGCCATCTAGAATATCACCTTTTTTTGTTTCAGTTTTACCAAGGGTTTTTAATTTACCATCTGGATGTTCCTTATTTGTTTCTAAACTAATCTTTATAGATTCTAGACTGAGAGGTAAGTAAAACAATTGTTTATTCAATGATGGATATATTCTATTCATTATCCAGGTGTGGGAATATACACGTTACCATATCACTTACACTGCGCTGAAGGGGAAAGGTCTTCAGGTTTGTGCTGGGGATTGATTTGTTTAGTCTAGCTTTGTCTTAGTCTAAAGGTCAGTGCTGATTTTCATTAGAATGTAATCAAAATGAAGCCCCAGTGCTAATGTGTTCCTTATTGGGAGAATCCTTTCTGCATTAACTCACTTCAATCCTCCTTCAAACAGGGAGGCTGTATAATTAAGAGGGAAGTCACAATCAGAGACAGCATCCATTTGTACAGGATGTTTGTTCTGTGGTAACTTGTGTTTTCTTTGTAGATGAGTATCTTCTTCCTGGTCTTCCTTTTTGTCATCCCCCTTCTTCTGTTTTCCTTCACTGTAGAGGGAGAATTAAATTGGAGATTTAGAGGTGTGAGCAAATTGAGGGGTATCTGTTAGAAAGAAAGAAAAGATGATGTAAGGGTTCTATAAAAATTACTATAAATGTTGGCATTAGCCCTATGCAGGAATTATACCAAAATAATTTGGATGTAACACTGTAATCTTCCCCTGGCATTCTTGCAAACACAGGGGAGACAGTGTGTTACAGAGGGTGAGGTTGGTTATACCACAGTGAATTCAACAGATGTTTTAAGTAGAGGTTTCTAGCCTGTGGCCCAGAGACTTGAGCAAGAAATCTTTGATAAAATTAATAATTAGGACTGTAAGAATTGTAATTAGTAAATTAAGTTCTATTAAATGAATCAAGAGATGAGAACCTAGCAGGGTAACAACAAGGAAGCTCAGCAGCAAAGTGGAGTGCAGAGGGAAAAATTCCACTAAGCAAGTAAAGCAGTATAAGTAAAATGTAGCTGGAGGGATGGTGGAGCCCAAAGTAATGGACAAAGGGGCATATTATTATGGGATTTAGGAAGAAAATCTCAAAGATAAGGTTACAATCAGCACTCTGAGAGAGCACTGACAATCAAATTTGAAAGATAAGAAATTGCTTCCCAATGCATGTTTGTTTTATCATTTTCGTAAAAGTGATGTCAAGGTATAGGATAGACTTGGAATCCAAGACTAAATAGGCTGAAAACAAAGAGGAAGGTGCAGAGATGGAGATGAAGCTCAATAGTACTCCATGTGAGGAGTACTGTCTAGCCAGGGCTAATGGGAGGAAGTAGGACTGTGTGGTGATCAATGTCATAGTCAGAAAGTTCTTAGGTCAGTGTTGTCTGTACTTCTCAAAGTGGTTCTAAGTGCCCCAATGGCAGACATGAGTGAATATAGCACCCTGAAAGGCCAATAGATGGTTAACATCATGGTAGAGTGATCCTAGGTCAAGGGATGCTTCACACCAGGAGTGATTCAGATTCTACAGGAATCCTACTAAATTATTTGTAAACATTAAATAATGTGTTAAAAAGTCAATCACCCACCAGGAAACATTTGTAGAATTGTGTATGAGGTAAAGTATGTGACAAGAAGAAAACTTCTCACATATCGGCTTATATCAAGTATTTGCAAGAGAGCCATAAAGACCACAAATAGACCAGTAAAGCTTCCTATGACTTGTACATCCAGCCATGTGTCTAACTATTGACTCACTAGTGAGAGAAGAAGTGGTGGAATGTTACATCTCAGAAAGCTTTAGTGCTATAGAGGAAACATGTCAACAGGGGAGTTCTATCAAGTGTCAGGCCAGGCTGGAATCAGGAAACACTGTTATCAAGCAGTCAGAGGTCTGAACATGTTTCTACATTGTCATTACTCAAAGCTGGGAATGCAGCTAAAAGTTCCACCAAAGTGAGTAGGTAAGGTGAAGTTGCCAGCATTCTCAGCTTCAAAGGATGTCTCAAATGGACCTCACTGGCTTTTCTCAAATTGAGAAATGTGTTCTGATTATTTACTTAAATCTATTGTTAATTTTAGCATTTATAAGTTGTCTGATTTCAGGAAACAAGATGAGTCTCACTTTGTCTATACCATCTGAAATAACCTTCACCTTTTTGGGGGGGGCTTGTGATGTGGAGACTACAATTTTGCTTTTTGGAGAAATTAATTTTTAGTTTTTTTGCAGAAAAAGGAAAGGGCTTGCCACTTATGCTTTTATTGGATTTTCTGGAAATCATTAGTTTAAAGAAGACAATGTAGTAAGGAGGCTGCTTGTTTCATTCCCAGCCACTTAGCACCAAAATAATCACACAGAAATGTATTAATTAAATCACTTCTTGACCCATTAGTTCTAGCTTCTTATTGGCTAACTCTTACAT
>LOJH01003876.1:8792-27034 GCA_001685095.1 Ellobius talpinus
TGTAGCAAGGTGAGGGTACTGGCATCTATTGCCATCTAGCAGGTAAAGGCATCCTACAACACCCCTTTAACCCCCACTAAAAAATCAACTACCCTGTTAATGGCGCGGCATCGCGCCTGGATGGGATGATTGATTTGTGACAGGAGGAAGTAGTTTTGGTCATTGACTAACGGGTCACCATTCTTCAAATTCTTAGGCCAATCCTCTACTGGCGGCAGAGAACTGGATCACCAAAAGTCCTAGAATGCAACCCAAATAGAGATTGCTTATTACCTTTCTGTTTAAAACAATACATCAGTCATTCTCAAAACGAGGTTTTAGGTTCTTTCTGCTGTCATCGCTGGCAGCGACCTCCTTGGGCTTTTCTGACAATGGCAAACCGAAACGCGAAGCCGTGTGGCGCCAGGGTTTCTGCGTTGGTTGTGGGTTTCTTCCCCCTCAGCCACGAGTGGTGGGGAAAGCAAAACACTTGGGGAATGAGGTGTTTTCATAACGTCATTTGTTTAGTCTAGATGAGGAATGTTGCTCTTTCGCGACAGGAAAGCTGTGGATTCCAGAGACTATCCTGCACCGGAGGGTCCTGCATCCCGGGAGTACACCTAGAGGGTGGCGGGAACCCCGTGGGGCGACACCGATCTCGGTGGCCCCCGGCCGGTTCTGAGTGCTCAGGAAGTCCCAGACGCAGAGGGTAGGAACGACAAGGGATGGGGGAGGAGAGGGGAGGAGACGCCGGTGCGCGGGAAGCTGCAGGAAGAGGCGGGATTCCGGTCTTTTGTCCCTCGGCCAGGGCTCGGAACCCGCTGCCTTAACTTAGCTCTGCGCGCCGGGGCGGAGGCCCGCCGAGAAGCCGCGGGGCGTGGCCGGGAGTTAGGCGTGGCTAATGAGGCCACGCCCCTCTGGGAGTCTTTAAAGACGGGCGCGCGGACCCCGGCTGGTTTTTGCGTCCGACCAAGGGTTTCCTCTGTCCCGTCCTCTCTAGCTCCGCCCGCCGCGTGCTCCCGCCTCCCACTCGGGTGAGTCCTAGGCAGCCCGCCGCCCTGCGAGCAGTCCCTGTCATCTCCACCCCTGCTCCTGAAGGTGCTCCCACCCATCCTCCTACTTCTGTCCCATTGCTAGGTCCTCTAGCACGCCTGCTGTGTGCTATGGCCATCCCTGCCCTGGGACCTCGTGTCCTTGGGGCAGGTAAATCATCCCCCGTAACCTTTAATTTCCGATCCTGTTCTCTGGGGTAGAGGCCAGCTGGGGAGTTTCTCGTGGCCGCCCATCCTTCATTTGGAAGCCTCGGGCTCCCTCCTGGGGCGATTTTCCCTCGCCTTTGGGTAGGACGGGGTTAGCAGCTCCGGTTGGGGCTCCTGTACCCGGAGTGCGTGGATTACCAGCCTAGCCGACCTTTTCGGAAACTAGGTGGGTGCTCTGGGGTGGTAGGCGCCTCCCCAGATCCCCGAACCCCAGTTCTTCCCCTGCGGCATAACGGAGCTCCTAGCCATCGCCTTTGTTCGGTGGTCTCTGCCCACCATCACGGAATCTGAAATGTAGAAGAAACTATAGTGAAATTCCAGTTGATCATTCCTAGGTTCCCCCGGTACTTTCTACCTTTCTGGGACAAACGGGAATGCAAAACTGCTTGGTTAAGAAATGCTGCAGCCGGTCCTAGAAGTCACAACCTGGGTTCAGAGCTCAGTTCTGGTGTAGGCATTCCTGGGATGGAGGGGAATGCTCTCGAAACTTCTGCCCCCTTGGAAGCCAGGACGTTGAACTGCATTTGTTTACATGATTGCTCAAAAGTTTGACCTGTTTTGTTTGGACTGCAAACCACGTACATTTTTCTACTTTATGAATGCCTTTTAATAGAGAAAGCAAAACATACGGCTTGTAGTAATTTTTTAATTAGGGCAGCAAAAATAGTTTAGTTATCGACTTTCGACTTTCCTAATCTGTGCTAAGTCTCTGCTTACATAAACATCAAGAATCCAAAAAGGACAAACACAAGGTGCACGAAAGTTCTTCAAGAAAGTTAAAAGGTAGATTTCAAAAGAGTCACACAATCTCGAAACTGCATCCGAGTGATATTTGTATTCCTATTCTCTACCATTCATTCTCTTGAATTATCAGTAGTTGTTACTGATAATTCCATCACTGCTTCTCAAGACTTTCTGTTCCCTGTATTCTTTTTATAGCCAGGTAGCCATAGAAGGGTATATCCCAGGAGTCCTTGGGATATACACTTGGAGCACTGTTTATTTAGTTATCTTGAATATGGTTGGAGCACACTAGTTAACTGAGTAAAGAAGGAAGGAGAAAATGAGGTGCAGGTGTGGGGAACCAATAGGTATTATTCATTAACAGATTTTGTCCAAAGTTCTTGCCATAAATTGTTAGCAGATTCCTCCCAGTGTTTTCAAAACTTTGGCTGATATGGAGTGTGCTAAAGACCACACTCAAAGCAGTACTGGCTGGAGGACTGTCCTGGTGAAACTGCAACATCGTGGGCTTGAGGAAAATTGTATCCTCGTCAAAAGATAGCATAAATGTTGATACAGAGGAGGGGCACAGCAGAAAATGAGATGCTAGGTCCAAGCATAACCCTGCCAATAAATTGCTATAGAGAACTCAACTCCTTAATGTTTGTTCTGTTACAAATTAGATGAATCACATGAAATAAAGAGAGGGAGCCCTCTACGGGAGAGGAAACAGCATGGGGAGGGTAGAAACGAAGTCGGGAATTGTTTGGTGCCCTTAACAAGTTAACTGACTGTCTGGTCTCAGTTACTTCCTCTTATGAAATGGGTGTAATAGCATACTTGCTAGGGGTGGGGTGCAGTAGTGAAAGGGTGGGAGGTGAGAAGGGTGTGTGTATGTGTGCTCACACACGCGTGTGTGTAAGCTCCAGGTGTGTGTGTGATGTGTAAATCCAAGGTGCAGCTCCAGGTGTGTGTGTGTGTGTGTGTGTGTGTGTGTAAATTCAAGGTGCAGCCCCAGGGTGTGTGTGTGTGTGAACCCAATGTGCAACTTCAGGGGTGTGTGTGTGTGTGTGTGTGTGTGTGTGTGTGTTGGATTCCTCATGCCTTTAGATCACACCCTGCACTTTTCTGAAACTTGAAACGAAATGGTTCTTGGTGGAAGTCGAGAGAGAGCTTCCACCTGAACCATATCTCCTAGACCTTCCCCCCTGCAGACCTTCAGAAGTTTCCTCAAGGCTCCATCCCTGCCTGAGCTGACATTTGCTTGCCACTTCTTGGGTTCCGTTGGTTGGGTGTCACCAGGCAAGGCATCCTCACTGTGCCTTGACTTCCTGGGGATCCTATTTTTGTGTCAAGGGCCTTTTTTCAGTCCTGTGAAGTATCTGGACTCTTCTCCAAATGTGTGCTTTTTTGTTTTGTGTTGTTTGTGGTCCTGGGGGGTCGAACCCAGGACCTTGTGAATACTAAGCAAGGTCTCTGAATGGGGCTATAATCAGCCCTTTTTATTTTTCATTTTGAGACATGGTTTTGCAAAGTTTCCAAGGCTGGCCTTGAACTTTAGATCTCCTCCCAGAGTCTCCCAACTAGCTGGGATTGCAGGTATGTGCTAAAGTGCCTGGACCAAAACATTTTAAATTTATAAGATACAGTGTGTAGGACTGAGGTAACCAGTCTCCAGATTTAGAGGAATTGCATTTCTTACATTAAAAATCAAGATCTAGAGGAGAGTTTCTCATTCGCATTCTAGGGAAGCAAGGTACAATTTCTGATTGTTAAATTTTATTGCTGTAAGCCATAGAGGAAGAACAAACCATAGTGTGTTGTGTGTGAATTACTCGCATTTTTTGATCCTGTGCCAACAGTACTAATTGCTTTTGATTAATAATTGAAGATCAGGCAGATTATGATACACGCAGGTGAAGGGATGTGACAGTTAACTGTAGGGAAGGCTTCCTAGTGGCTTCACAAGAGAAAAATGGAGAATCGAATCCATCATAGCAAATACTAAGAATCTTTGCCATAGCCGTAGATGACAGTGCCACTGTTTCTTTGTGGCTGGCAGTGAGCTTTGTTGGTGTTCTAAGTCAAACCGGTAACTTTGCTTTCATAGTGAACTCATAGTTAATATCTGTCAGGGTTTCCATCCATAAAATGGGAATCATGGTAAAGCCTACTTCAGTCGTGAGGATTAAATTAATAAACTACTTAACGTATATGAATATGGTAAATATTACAGGAGCCTTTGTAATTACTTCTACCTGCTATGTAACAGACACTACAGTAAGGGTTTTGCATATATTGTTTAGTTTCAGAACTGCTTTATGATATAAATAAGCATGATTTTCATTTTTAAAATAAGAGAACTAGCAGATAAGATAGAACCAACCTTTAATCATTTGCCAAATAAACAGGAATCTCGGCATCTAAATCAAGGTCTCACTCCATGTAAAGATCATGAAGATGATGAATTGTTTGAGTCGTGAAGTATCTGGTCATATTCCCTGACCGCGATTGCTCTGGCGTACGTTGGGTCCAGAGATTACCAAGCTTACAGCGTAGCTGCATTTACCCATAGCACGTGGGCAGGCACCGTTCACATCTGTGTCGAGCATTTTGTCGCACTCCCACTGAGGGCACTGTGGCAGTGTGCACATTATTTAAAAATGGAGAGGCCAAGTTTATTCAGGTGAAGGGAGGTTTCTTTCCCAAGTGAGATTAGACTTGGAAAGTCACAGTTTGAGTGTGCATTGACGCCACTGGATGGGTGAATTCTGGGCGGGCAGGAATAGATTCCTGTGCGTATAATATGGGAACTCAAAGATGGAGTACTCTCGGTGGTGTGAATGATCTCAGCCTTCAATGTTCTTGTGGGGGGGGGAAGAATAAACAAAAATAAAAAGCGGGGTTGTTTTAGGGATAGCTTCAAAACCTGAGTCTGCTTTGCTACTTTGGAGTTCAGTGACCTCAGCAGTCATGTGCAGTGGAACTTGGTGCCACATCCAGGTCCTGTGGTGCTTCTGAAGAAAAGGAGGCCTTAGTGGAGCTGCTGATGTTTTTCCAGGCCCCTTACACATGCTGCCCCATTAAATCCTCCTCTGTTTCCAAATTACGGTTCAGGAAGTCGCAGCTCAGAGGTTAAGGACGTTGCTAGGATCACAGAGGTGGCAACTAGCTCTCAGACCTAAGTATTTCAAATCTTAACTTCCACATTCATTGCGTTGTACCAGGAGTGTCAATAAGAGGTCTCGAGGTCGTGTGTACTTCAGTTTCCATGACAGACTTTGTTACAGTAACCTTTACTGCACAACCTGGGCTGAACTTAATCTTCCTCAGAGAATCCACTGTCAATGGATATGCATGATAAAACTGATTTACCAGCTCAGTAAAATTAAGATCATGCTAAAAATCTGTTTATACAGTTTATGTGTCTCTGTGTGTGTGCTGTAAACAAGTTTGTGTGGATGTGCGCATGTGTGAGCACGTGCAGGAGGAGGCTGGCAGGATTGTTGGCTGTCTTTCTTAATCACTGTCTACTTTATTATTTATTTATCTGTGGTAAGGTCTCGCACTGGTCCTGGAGCTTCTAAATTCAGCTGTGATGGCAGCCAGTGAGTTCTAGAGATCTGCCCGTCTCTGTCTCCACAGGGCTGAGGCTGCACACACATGCCACCGTGGCCAGCGTTTGTGTCCTTCCCCGTGAGCTTGTGCCACAGACACTTTATGGACTGTGTTATGCCACCAGCCCTATTTACGTACTTCTAAAAATCACTTTATGTATATGGATATTCTGCTCGCATATATGTGTACCCCAGGTGTGCCTGGTTCCCAAGGAATCCGGAAGAAGGTGTTGGATCCCCGGATGTGGAGTTACAAAAGGTTGTGAGCTCCCATTTGGGTGCTAGGAACTGAACCCAGGTCCTTTGGAAGAGTGCTTATAACCATGGAGTCACCTCTCCAGCCTGTGTACAAGTCTTTGCCACCAAAGAACAAGTCTCTAAGAAACAGACTCTCCCATATAATTGTGTGTGGGTGTGGGTGTGTTTGCCCATGGTCTATAGTGTCTTTATTGCTGTCTACTTTATATATTTTTGAGACAAGGTCACTCCAGGCAAGGATCTCACCATTTTTTTTTAAAGCTGGACTGACTGGCTATAAAGTCCCTGAGAGCTTATATCCTTCCACCCCTAACTTTGGGATGACACCACCACCTTTTAATGTGGGTGCTGGAGATCTGAACTCGGGTCCTTCCTCATGCCTGTGCAGCTGACTCTTTGCTCAGTGAGTCATCTCTCTAGCCCCTAACTCTTTATCTCCAGCTCCTAAGCCAACAGATGGTATAATGGCTTTTAATGCCTTGGTCTGGTTTGGTTAGGTGCTCTGCCCTAAGTTGACGTCTCATGCCTGTGACATGGGTGCTCCATGAGGTCCACCTTCAGCCCCCAGGATGTAGCTGTGGAATTATATTTAGATTGAGTGTTTCCTAAAGAGCAAATAGTTGCACACTTAGAAGCCGCCTCTCCCCCAGTGGAATCTACATACAGAAATGAATTCAGACGTGAGCTGGGTGAGGCGGGGAGCTCAAGTGCCCTCATAGGCAAGGGTTAGAAGGATAAAGAGAGAATGGACAGATGAGTATTTTAATGCAGTTTACACACTCCTCCTGGCCTGGTGGCCTAGGCCCGACATCCCAGCTTCTTGAGAGTCTGTGTCAGGAGGACCACAGTTGAAGGCCTTCCCGAGCTAAGAGCAAGTTCCCAGCCAGCTGAAACCACTTAGTGTCTCAAAACTTGTAAAAAAAATGTTAGGCTGGAGAATATAAGTCAGCAGTACAGCGTGAGCCTAGCATGAGGAAGCTGGGGGTTCAGTTCCCAGTAACACACACAAAAGTTGAATATTGTGAAATGAAGCCAGACACCATCATTTGAGTGTCTGCTGTGGAAACATTGTCCTACCAAATTCTCAGAGCCCTGGAAAGAAGGTACTGCTGTCCCCGTTTCTCAGGAGGGCAATGGCAGACGCTGTGTTGGTTGGCCACATGGTTCTGGTTCTCACTTCATGGTTACTCAGTCAGGGTTTAGTGTTGGAGGGCCAGGGTGAAGATTTGGCTTTCTTAGAAGGAGTCAGACGGAACGGGTAGCAGGTTACCAAGCCATTCTTGGCTCCGCTGTGTTTACTAGCTGGAGCAGCAGCAGAAAGAAGTCTTGAGACTGGGACACGGGGAAACCTAATTTCTGTTTCACGACAGCTTTCAAATACAAGCTTTGCCAACAGCCGTTGTACTAGGGCAGTAGCACTAATTGATATCCTTTAACGAGCCCCTTTCCCCAAATGGGGCTCAGGATGAGGCTGGTTTGTGAAAAATTCCCCCTTTGAGAGAGTAGACAGTAGCCAGGTTTCTAGGGTAACGGCGGAGTGTTTTGTGTGGGAGCACTTAAAAATCTGGATTTATGCACAGTACCACGCCAAGAAGTTACTGTTAAATCAGGTGACTTACAAACTCCTAAATGGGAGACACGTCCACTTAAACACACAGGTTCGGTTCTTGGGTGCCAACTACAGAGCCAGGAGTGTAAGAATGCCTTGACCCACGGGGCAGATGGCTTATTGGTGAAGAACACTTGGGATTTGGTTCCCAGGACCCAACAAGATGGCCCCAAACCAGCTCTAATTCCAGTTTCAAGGATCTGTTGCCCTCTTCTGGCTTCTACAGGCATTGCATCCATGTGCTGCTTAGACATCTGTGCAGGCAAAACGCCCAATTATATGAAATAAAAATAGGTCTAAAAAAATCCCACCAATATATTAAGAATGACTTGACCCATGTGGTCACTTCGCAGGTCTCAGTAGTTACTTACCTAGAGAAGGGCAACTTCACACTCAGGTGAGCCTCTAGTCATGGCTCAGAAGGGTAAGTCTCTCGGATTGGCGCTTTAGACCGAGGAGAAGCAGGAAGGGAAGGTTTCACATACGCATTTCAGTCTAATGCAATGGGTAAATTCTCGTCATGGAAGTTAAGTGAGAACCCTAGAAGAAGACGCCAAGCCGAAAAGGCCGGTGTTTGGCCTGCGCCGCAAGACGTATGGGAAGAGGGATTTCATTTGCGCTCTCGACATTCTGTAAATGAGCCCAAAGGATCGGGGAAAGGCACGCAGCCCAGATTGCTCAGCGCGGACCCAGTCTGCTGTGATTAATGGCAGCTGTTGTAGAGAAGCGCAGCCAAAGGCTCGGAGGAAAAACGAAGCCTTGTGTTTCTTAAAAATATGCGCGGTGATGCCAAGAGTGACAGACATGGAAGGTTATCGTAGGTTCTCCTGCCAGATTCAGGTCCTGTCCGTGGGGGTTCACCAAATGTGTGAAGTTGAACTTCATTTCTGTAGACAGCCAGTGCTCTAAGTGGGACCGATGTTCCATTCTCTCATTTTAATGTTCAGGGATGAGGTTTGCGAGGGACGGATCAGCTAAGGGCTTCCTCGACTTTGTGGCTGTGCCGCTATGATGTTGGGAGGTTGCTCCGAGGGTTTTCTTACTGATGTCGGATTTTATCTTGGCAGTGTCTTGGTCGTGAGAAAAGTATCCTTTCCAGTTTATAAGACAAGCCCAGCATTGCACAAAAAAAAAAAAATAAATAAAAGAAGTTCAAACCAGCCTGTCTCCCTGCGCTTTCTATTGCAGAATGGGTATGCATACAAAACAGGGTCGCAGGGCAGGAAGCGCAGCTGACTCTGCTACCCATCCGCCATCCACTGTCCTGAAACAGAGTACAGAAATCCCACTGAGGCTTCCTGGTGATGCTTCTGCCTACACTAGAGAAAAGGTTCTTCTAAACTCCTTATGAAAGCCCGTAAGATGGGTGGGTCTTTAATGTTAGACACAGCCGTCCGTATGAAATGGTGGCCAGCGGGACAAGACCGAGATGCGGCAGAAGTTGGAAAGCTAAAGACGTAGGAACAGAATATAAGGCCTGGGTATTAGGCATAGTCGTCACACTTGGCTGCTGTGGATGCACGGGGGAATGAAGATGGACTTAGCGGTGAATTTAAAGTCCCTGTTACCACATAGAGAAAGGGGCATACTAACTCCATAAGACAACTAAATCCTGACTGCTTTTCACTGGAAAGAACAACAAATATTCAGTTGGCTTTCTTTCTTTCTTTTTTAAAAATGTGTGAATGTTATTCAAGGACAACTTAATCTGACTTTGGTCTTGCTGGAGCTCTGTTTCCTCATTGAGACCGCTCCAAAGATAGATAACAGAATCAAAGAAAGCTGGCTAGCAGGGTGAGATGGAATTGTGCGTGTTTAATATGAGGGACACACCTTGATCAGAGGAGTGCCTCAACAGCCAAGTGATCACCTATACACCTGGACTGGACCTCTGTTCTCCTTAGGACTCACGAGGGATCCTTGGGCGGATGCCTCTTGCATCCATGAGCACTGCAGAACCCAAGTGGGTAACCTCTCAAACAAGAGCTCTCAGTGTCATTGGTGGTACTTCAGAGGCAAGCCAGCACAGGCTGTTGGAGCTCGCTCCTATTTTGTGTGTTGGGTTTATAGTCAGGCTTAAGTCTCAATCAGGGTTGAAACAGTGAAGGACGAGGCACCATCAAGAGGAAAGGCCCAGTGGATGGCTTCACAGCAGGCCTTTAACAGCTGTAGACCTGTGAATGCCTTTATTCCTGTCTGGGCAGAAGTAGGGTTTGTTTTGTTGTTGTTGTTGTTTTGGTTTTTTGCAAATCGATACCTAGGACTTAGTGGTAGCGAGTGATGTCCTGTCCTGTTTTTGTGTGGAGTGTTGGTCTTGCTCACTTCAAAGAGCTTGCTCTGATTTCACGTGGCTTGAAAATCAGATTTAACGGCCCATATAAGTGAGGTGATCAGGAGAGGCTGGAGTACAGCCAGATCAGGGGTTCAGAGACTACGCACGTCTCCTTCCTCTCTGTTGGCTCTTTACGCTCTTTGTTTATAATAGCCAGCACCCCTGCTCTTTATTCACCCCATTTTAAAGCACGGTTCTGGGTTCCCCTCTCACTGAACTGGCCTGGCAAGAGATTTGGTGTTCATACTTGGTTGAGGGTTGCCATGGTGTGAGTGGTTGCTTTGGTCCAGAATGCGTGTTGTAACCCAATCCCCTCTGCGACAGGGTTGGGAGGCAGGGCCCAGCAGGAAAACGGAGGACTAAATAGATTAACACCACTATAAAAAGGTTCTGGGAGTGGATTTCCTTTCTTGTTCTTCTGCCATGCAAGGATAGTGTCTCTGTATTGAAGACACCATCTTGGAAACAGAGACCAGGGTTCCACAGCAGATGCCAAGCCAGCCGGCGTCTTGGTCTTGAACCTTCCCATCTTCAGAACTCCCAGAAATATATTTCTGCTTTTGACAAGTCATCCAGCCCGAATCTGTTACAGCAACCCCAAACAGGCTAAGACCAGCAGAGCCATTGCCGCGGAAGTGAGTGCACTCAGGCTGTGTGTGGTGACGTTCTACACAGGAATCCTACTGACCTGTCTGCCTCAACGAATGACTCTGGCATGATCCCAGGTTCCTATAGGAGACACTAGACCAAACAAAGACGCTAGGGTGCCTGGATTGTTTCTTAGCAGACACTGCACATGTCAGTGTTTTGAGGAAATCCAGATACATTCCGGTTGGCCAGAGCCCTTGTTTGTCTAGCTCAGCACGTAAGCCCCTTCCTCCTGCCTTGGGGCGGGGGGCTCATCCTTTCTAGCTGTTGCTAAAGATGCGCGTCGGTCTGTAAGTCCCCATTGTACATTGCTGGATCTATTTGCCTTGGCCCATTTGGTGGCCTATTATCGTGTACCAGGAGTAGGTTTTTCTAAAATAGGAGCACTGACATTTTCAAGATGAGTACATTGCCTGTGCACACTCCTGGTCATCGTGGCATAACACTCATTCTTTGTTTTGGTCCATTTTCCTTTGGTATCACATACCCGAAGTTGGATTATATTATCAAGGAGCTTGTTTCTGCTGACACTCCTGGTGGCTGTGAAGTCTAGGGTTGGTTACCACAGAGCTACGCGCTGTCCCTTGTGTGGCAGAAAAGTGGCAGAGTAAACAAGTGTGTTTGAGAGAGGTGTTATCCAACAGCCTTCTGTTGGGTGAACTAACCTGTTCCCTCTGTATGTGTAATTGTGGAACCCCCCAGAAGCCAAGTGCCTACCACTAGGAACCAACCCCTAAAGCTGCCACCCAGAAATTCCAGGAGTTTGGTGGACACTAATGACACTCTAACCATATAATTACGTTTCTAAATGCTTGCCTGAATTTTGGCTTGAACAGGTCACTTCTAACGTTTGTCAGTGAAGAGGGATGTTCTTTCTATGCTACTCTGGATCGAAGTTTCAGGTGGTACTTCTAGAAAAGGGACAGGGTACCCACCGCAATGATGAATTGTAGAAATATTTAATAAAGTTTTCATTGGGAAACCGTATAGGGTTCTGAACTTACCTTAATGGTTCTATGGGAATCCATCCTGTTTCAATGTTAAAGATTGAAGCTCCCCACCTCCCCCGCTGATCAGGACTTCCATGTGTTCTAATTAGGTTTATATTTGTAAGGAAATGTCAGCTTTTGTAACCAGCCATTTCCTAGAGAGGGAAGCAACACACCCAGAAACTTAGCAGCAGGCAAAGGGCTCTAAATACCTTTCACAGAAGGGAAAGCCAAGAAAAGGGGGGGTTGGGAAAGGGATTGTTTCAGTGCACTGGTAGACAGCAAGGCTGACTTGGTGCACTGGCTCAGACAGCTGAGAATGCTGGCATTCAGAAGTAGGGCCATTAGCGCTGTCCCAGGAGGCCACTTTGTTAAGGGGGATTAGAGATGTTGCCCATAATTCATAGGCAGTCTGGGCTTAACCTTCTATTTCCCATCACATCAGAGCATGTTCGTAGATTGTCCCTACATACTTTTAGCCCCTGCTGAGGGAGGGACTTGGTAGCATTTTCTGCCGGCCTGACAAACCTGCCAGTGTGGGAAAACCAACTGTTGGCTGGACTAAGGGACTTTGGGGTCAGTGAAGCGCACCACATCTTCCTTGGCAGCCATCTGCGGGACTAGATGCTTGCAGTTGTCCTAACCACAGCCGATGCGAGCTGTCATTGGATGAACACTAGCAGGCGCATATAAGCATGTTCATCGCTTATGTACTTTACATGTAAAGAATTTAATGTCTTTACGCTGAACTAAACGTGTATGTACCAAATGGCTCTACTTTAAGATTTCCAGCTGAGTTTTTAAAGCGTTCATTAAGAAGTGGGCGTGGAAGGGGCAGTGTCTGCCTCTCCTCCCCCGGGTTAATTCCTGTGGATTCTTGCGGCTTGTTCAGCGTTCTACTTTGGTGACCTGACTCTTCCACTGAATGCAAGTCCTTTGTCTCCTAGAAAAGAGAGGCTGCCTGGGCCCATTTCCTAATGAGAGCTATAATTTGGGAGAGATGGGGGCTATGCTGGAAGGACGCAGGCCTTTGAAATGCGCAGCTCATGAAGGAGCACGATCTACGCGGTCTCCTGGCTTAAACAGCCCGTAGGGATCTTGTAAGACAAGCACACGGCATCCTAACGGCATCCTTTGTTCTGCAGAATGCCTGTCTGGGGCGGTGGAAATAAGTGCGGGGCCTGCGCGAGGACCGTGTACCACGCCGAGGAGGTGCAGTGTGATGGGCGGAGCTTCCACCGCTGCTGCTTTCTGTGCAGTGAGTATGGCCCCCCTCCGTCTTCACAAAAGCCGTGTCTAAAAAGCTCCAGTTTACCTTTGGCAGGGAAATAACCCTGGCTAAGAGTAATACTTTAGAGTGGCAAGTGTTTTTTATGCTTCTTTAGTCTTAGGACACTGAGTGCCCCGCCCTCTCTTCTGGCCATTTGGCCTTTGCAGTTGTTACCTGTGTCCCTGCTTCAGTGAGGGCCTAGTGGCAGCTGGGCAGTGGGGCAGCTACCGAAGTTTCTGGCACACCCTGTGTGTTTGGCTTGGTTTTGATAAATAAGTTGATCTTTCCCCATTTCTCTTCCTGGCTGGGTTCCTCTCTGACATGTTCTTAGCACACCAGAGGCTACGAGCTGTTTCTACGGAAGCCCACATTCGACCTTCTATGGTATTGTTAGTTACTTGTGGTTATTGGTACCCTTCGTTTGGGAGCAGAGTATAGGTCACCAAGTGTCCCTATGGGCATGATGGGAATTATCATTGTTTATTAGGTGCGTGGTAGGAAGTATGACGCACGACATATATCTGTGTTCTGAAGAGTAAACACCCCATAATAAGAGAATCAGGAAGAGAGAAGCCCACTTCCAAGCGGCAGCCTCGTGGCTTGAGAAAGCCTCCTCCCCATGAGTCAAATGATGGGAGTTTCCTTAATGAAGAATTTCATGTGTGCAGAGACTTGCCTTGTTTACAGCGTTATCCCGTGGAGAGTACTGTATGGTAAATGCAGTTTAACATACACAGTCCACATTTTAAGCATGAATCTAGTGGTCCAGGCGTAGTAGCACAGACTTTTAAACCCAGTAGTCAGGAGGCAGACATGGGCAGATCTCTGAGTTTGAGGCCAGCCTGGTCTACATAGCAAGTTCCAAGGAAACATTGAGACCATGCCTCCAAAAGCTGCTTACGCTAATTAAGATTTAAACTTTAGAGAAAAGCTTTCAAACATGGCTTGTCTTGCTTCCATGGATGAGAGCATTCAAGCTGTCTGGACCAATGTATACACAGTATGACTGCTTCCCAGAAAAAAAAAAACTAACAGAACTGTGCTTGCAAAAAGGAGAATGGTTTGATTACACATGCATTTTTTTGTGACTTCATAATGGCTGTTCCTCAGATTTGGTCGAACTGTTTCTTTTCCGAGGTCATTCTGTGATTTCTTTCTAAAGGGAATCTGTATTTCAACAGGCACGGAACTAAGCAAAATGTTGGAACTCTAAAATGCAAAGACTTTAGAAACCGGTCTCATTTTCTTTTAGGTTAAGCCCCATAACAACATCGGTGTTTAGTTGCTGTCTGTCAGGTTTTTCACTGGCCAGCTTTACTCTTTCCTAATACTCAGCTGACTGAAACCTTCCAGGGTAGTTCAGGGTCACTCGCAGATCTGTGAGGATTCCCCGCAGAGATGAGGGCTGAGGTGGGGAGAGGCTGACAACAGCACATCGAGGTTTTAAACCTGTGCTGGGATAACGTTAACATGCATGGGCATTTTTCCTGTTTGCCATCTCTCGACTTTGAACTTAGGATCTTGTGTTTCCCAGGCAAGTGCTCTATCCATGAGCGATAGCCCCAGCCCTAACATACATGTTTTTGAGAACAGGTTTTGTATGAACTTATGCTGTGTTAAGGCTTAAAGGCTGGAGGTTAATATCTTCTAAGCGATTGCATTTTAGCATTGAGTCTGAAGTCCATAGTAACTGCCACTTAATTCTTCTAGAGAACACTTAGTCTAAGGTATTAGAAGCCCTGGCAAAGCAGCCAGCCAGCCAGCTGTTCTTCTGCTCACCTCCCCCCCCTTTTAAGGGGGTAAAATTCCTCCCTATTCTACTGAGCTTTGGTTTCCAGCTGCCTGCCTATGCCTCCAGTGAGTTCCCGCACAAGGGTTTTTTTTGTTTGTTTTGTCTTTTTTTTTCCTCTTCCTTCTCAAGCTGATTTGAGCTGCCTGCCTATGCCTCCAGTGAGTTCCCGCACAAGGGTTTTTTGTTTTGTTTTGTTTTTTCTCTTCCTTCTCAAGCTGATTTGAAATTTTAGAAAGTGAACTAATGTCTGCATAAAGCACGATGACATTTGGCAGTTTTATGAAGTGGGGTACGTAGAAATAAATGTCTTGTGGTAAGACATCCATCAAGAAAGAATGCATTCTCCTTTGAGACGGAAAACAAATGCCGGCTGCAAACCGCGTGATGAGTCTCAGACCCGTTCATCCCTGCTGGGGAAGCTGGAGGAATGAGGGGTTTTTTTCTTTTCATTCTAGCCTAGAGATGAAAACTAGAATTTTGGATTTAAATCTTTATCTGGAATGTGCTTTTAGGAGAGGGGGGCTGCAGAGGCAACTCCGAGGCACTCACTACTCTTGATCTTTATCGGGTCATGATGCAAATATTTGGTCTGACAAGGCAGAAAGAATGGGTGCTAAAGGTTGAGAGGAAGGTTTGCTCTCAACAGGCGGGTTCTGTGCAGTCATGTCGGAATTTTTGACACTGAAATTCTGACATTCTTGTGAAGCAGGTATCATACCTACCACAGAGGAAGGCTACTGAATCTGTAGGTGAAGGGGCTGATGGAGATGCTGGCTCATCACCTTCGGGAAACCATAGGATAAACTGTAGGAGGGAGACAGCCTTTGTCATTTGGACACACCCACTGTTTTAAGATATATATGTGTGTATATATATGTATGTATATATGTGTGTGTATATAATATACACCATGTATTATACATACACACACACACACACACACACACACACACACACACGCGCGCGCACACGCATATCGTTAAACAGTGGTTAAAATCTAACTTTCCCCCTTAGTGGTCTGCAGGAAAAACCTAGACAGCACAACGGTGGCGATCCATGATGACGAGATCTACTGCAAATCCTGTTATGGAAAAAAGTATGGCCCAAAAGGCTATGGTTATGGCCAGGGCGCTGGCACGCTCAACATGGACCGCGGCGAGAGGCTGGGCATCAAGCCAGAAAGGTGAGAGAAAGCTTGCTATTGTCTTAAAAGTGGGTAGAACAATTGCTATTGCTTGGGTGCCAGAAGCCTGGGGGAGTGTCTATATATTTAGCTTACCCTAAGCAAGCAAGATGTACTATAACCTCTACTAAACGCTAATGTAAACTCTGTGACATTCTAACGTCAAGATATTGACAGTTTTGTACTTAAAAAGTCTTAGTGCGTATTGTAGAGACTTCTAGCTGTGGTTTTTAATCAGGAAAACGTAAGTCTCAAGGAAAGTGACTTAACACTCCGTGGCACTCTGCAGATCAAATATCATGAAATAAGTGTCTGAATAATGAGATGGTTCTCATATGCAATTAAGCAGCCCATGGAAAGTCCTTAGTCACTCTTTCCTCAGGAAGTTACTGTCCTTAACTTAAAAATTGAAACAACTTCCTGTTCCTGATTATTTGAGGGACCAGAGTGCTAATCTGGTGAAGTTACTTAATGCTTCATTTCATGCTGGGTAATTTCATGTGGAATTGCCTCTCCCTGTTCCCTTCCGTTCCTCTTTCCCTGATTGTGGACTAGGTCTCCAGTATGGTCCAAGAACCGCCACTACAGCCCCTGTGGACACTGTTAAAATGTGCTGCATTTTTTACACTTGCCTTTTGAGCTCATTCCTGATTCCTAAGGTTCAAAAAAATTTCAATGTTTTTTTTTTCAAAATACATGCTACCTCTAAACCTCCCCATCAGTGAAAACTAAATTCATCCATGACCCCCAAAGCCAGTATTTGTGCCATGATCGGAAAAGCACAATGACGCAAGAAGCTGCTCTTCCTGCTGTTTCTCTTCTTTTCCAGCAGCGAGCAAGCTCTGCGCATGCCCAAAGTCCAGCTCTACCCCTGCCTCTTCTGTCTTGGCGGGGCCACGTTCTGCTCTTCCTTTGGACCAGATTTAAGGACTTCCTTTCCCAGAAGCCTCTCTTAATGTCCCAACACCCATGGCATGCTTTTTAATACACAGATGAAAGAGCTTCACAGGGGTCTCCTTGAGAGGTAGCACGGAGGTAAAGAACAATCATTAACGCAGCCAGTGTTTTCAGGCCGGGCTTACGACTTAACTATTTTAGCCCATCAGCAAGTAAATAGCATCTGAGCCCCCCATTTTATCTGTAGTATGAAGTATCATCACCCTGTTAAGCTGTTAAAAGCCCAGAGGGAGGTGATCTGTGTAAAGTTCTTTTCTTTAGGCGGGGAGGGAGGGCAAGGTTTCTCTGTGTAGCCCTGGCTGTCCTGGAACTAACTGTAGGCAGGCTGGCCGTGAACTCAGACATCCACCTGCCTCTGCCTCCTTAGTGCTGGGATTAAAGGCATGCGCCACCACCACCTGGCCTGTATAAACTTCTTAATGACATATTTGTAATTTTTTTCTTGGAACTCTAATCTTCAAGTGTTAGATGCCATTTTTAGTAAGTTTTTAAGGATCACCTTTTTAAAAAAGTAACTATCAGTGGGCTGTGGAAATGTTTTGAATACCATACTGTGGATTCATACTTTGAATCTCACACACACACACACAATTAAAGACTGCTATATATGTGGAACAATTCATGTAGAAAACTCCTAAGTGACTCAAAAACAGAGTGTAAAGAGATGAAAAATTATTTAATGAAAAAAAATCAGCATTTTGATATTAAGATTTTACCTGAGTATGTGTGTGCTTTAACAGTGTATTACAGTGCAGGGCTGTCCTGCAGTACACCTGACAACTTCAGGTTCTAAAAGGCCCGTGGCCGAGGATGTTTTGCAATGTTCTAGTGTGCCTGGTTATGACTGGGGAAAACAGTTGTGCTAAATATGATTTACCCTCATAACCTGTAAGTGGTGACAGAGATACCATCTTGGAACAAAGAAATGTAAACAGGAGATGTAAACAAGAAAATGTAAAAGCAAAACAAGAGTAGCAGGGAGATTTCCAGAAGAATTTCTTTCCCATGAAGAAAATAGTTGACTCACACTTCACCGAGATATACTGAGCAAATAACCTGTAAAATACGCCTTCCTTTCCCAGTTATGAATGACTTCAGGCAGCCAGTGCATTTGGAGGTATTTTTAACTCCAGCCAAGCACAAAGCTAGCAGTGATCGGAGGATGACTGTGGGGGAGAAAAGCTGTTTAGACAAAGGGCAGTGCTAGGGATTGCATTGCGTAAATTCTGTTCACCCCCAGGGAAAGATACTTAAGTTCCAGGTTGGGCTTGCCTTTTTCTAGTACCAAGCTGCGAGCACCTAGGCTATTATACCTTCCTTCTGCCCGCTGTGCTGCAGCACCCTGCAGGCTCCTGACATTGCCAGGGGCTATTGCTCCTCCTTAGCTTATGAGGACATTTGGGGAAACCTGGCCTCATTCTTTTTCCATTTCCTCAAGTGCTCAGCCGCACAGGCCTACAACAAATCCAAACACTTCTAAATTTGCCCAGAAATATGGAGGTGCTGAGAAGTGTTCCAGGTGTGGGGATTCTGTCTATGCTGCCGAGAAGATAATCGGAGCCGGAAAGGTAAGCTGCTATTTCTAGCAGGTAATAGTAAGCCCCCCACCCCTACCTACTGCACTCT
>LOJH01003876.1:27043-37761 GCA_001685095.1 Ellobius talpinus
TCTCCATCTCACACTTAGGCATTGTGTTCTGGCTTAAGATTAAGCTTCTCCAATTGAATTTCCACTGGAATCACTAATTTATGGGCGCAATAGCCATGCTTAACCGTTGCGTTTAAAGAAACTCTTTTTCATCATTTCTCTATTTTTAAAAGGCCCAACTGTGACCACCTGGCTCTGTACAGGTTCTGCAGTGCGATCAGGGCCAGGTTATCGGATGCTCAGTAGATACCTGGCCCTGGAAAAATACCGCTTAGCTCCTTAGAGCTGTTAGGGTTTCAGTCAGGAAGGCGGCAACTTCAAAGAAGCAGACTGGGTTTGCAGCAAGGCTAGAGCGCACTCCCTGGCAAACAGCCCTTTGTGCTGCCCAGGAGGGTCAGGTCTAGCATGGGGAACTTGCTTGTGGGTTGATTTTTTCCTAGCCATTTGCTGCACTAATCAGACCAAAGGAAACAGGCCTCTTGGTTGTCCTGACACATCTGTCTCTTCCAGCCCTGGCACAAAAACTGCTTCCGCTGTGCCAAGTGTGGGAAGAGTCTCGAATCCACAACTCTGACTGAGAAAGAAGGTGAAATCTATTGTAAAGGTAAAATTCCTTTGTTTCAGCTCTTCCCGGGTATCGCACAACCTTCTAGGTTAATGAGGCATCTGATATAAAAGAGATAAAAGAGGTAAGAGTGTATGTAGTGTCATCGGTGCAGAGACGTACCTAAGCTGAACGGACCCTCCCATTCCTGTGTGTAACTCCCCCAGGGCTGGGAATCTGGCCCAACAGTAAAGCGCTTACATAGCGCATTCCCAAGGCTGAGCCAGGTCCGCAGCACTGCCTCCCCAAAAGTCTTTGACTTCCTGCTTTAAGCCAAGCATACGAGGGTGTGAAGGTAACAGACATATAACTTAGCTGGGCTTGATACTTGTAACTCAGCAGGATCGTAACTGCTGTGGGAATTCCTGGCCTTGCTGCACACAAGGATGCTTGTAACCAAGCATCCTTTATATCTTAAGCTGACCTCTGACAGAGTCCTACAGTTTGCTTTGAAATGTATGGACATTTGTGGTAAGCAATGGCAGCAACCATTAATGAACTCTCGGCTACTCTCCCTCTCCTTTGTAGGATGCTATGCAAAGAACTTTGGGCCCAAGGGATTTGGCTATGGTCAAGGAGCAGGGGCCCTTGTTCATGCTCAGTGATGGTGTAAACCCAGAACGAAGCACCGCGCACACAGAATCGTCACTACCAAACACAGATGACTTTACAGCACTCACTACTGTGAAACTCCACCAGCATGCAGCACTGTGCGTCCACCCCTCTCCCTGCACAGGCAGGCTGGACCCGGCAGCACTCCGCCCGCTCGCTGATTCACTAGCATTTAAGAGCATTTCTTTTACATTTGAAATAAAGTTTCGGCTTGATTTGGGTGCCTCTCTGAGTTAACCTTCTGGAGGAGCTGTTGTGATTTCAGTGGGAAATCATTTGGTTCCTTCCTCCGGTGAAAAGTACCGTCTGGATACAAAATCATCAACGTGTTAAACAGACAATTTAAGCACTAGGCTGACATCTGCACTGTGCAAGTTGAAAAAGATTTTAAAAATCATTTTTATTTCTGAGAATAATTGGTTGGGAGTAGCTTGGGGTGGGAGTGGGCTATCCCCTTTTGAAGGTGTGGCCACTAGCAGGTTTCCATGCTCAACACCCATACACAGGGGCAGATCTTTTTATCTGTCAAGATGTCTTAACTCATGGTTGCCAGGCATCACCATCTCAGCTCCTCAGAGCTGGCAGTCAGCATTGCAGCTTTTCTTCCCTTCTGCCCCATTATAGGCTGGTGGTCATTACTCTTCTTTGTTGAGGCAGTTCCCCAAAGCGTAGGTGGAAATCATCTACAAGGCACTGCGGGGCTTTGGCTAATGCACTTTACAGACGGCTAGTACTAAACTGAGCAATGGCCTGTCCTTGCCTAACAAATTTTAAAATCAAGACCAAAAAAGACAAACTTTTCCACATAACTTAACTGAATTCCATAACAAAGCTCAAAATGTTTATAATACAAAAATCTAGCAGCAATAAAAAAGTTACTAGGCATGAAAGAAGGTGGGAACCCATTGAAAACACCATCAGTAATGAGGATGGGACCTCCCAATCACCAAAGCCAGCAGACAGCTGAGGAGAAAAACACCAGGAACACCTATATATTTTCAAAGTGTAGAGAAGAGAATAAATAAACTTCCAAATCAGACATTACAGCAATAAACTACAAAGTACAAGATGAAAATACCGATAAGTAATGGAAGATTAGACCCTGCAGGAAAAATTATCAGCTAGTGATGGAAATTATGTAAACAGAGAAAAGCATTTCAACAACCGTGGAAGTTGGTGCCCTATAAATAGGACTTGCTACCTTGTTACCCCAGTGAGTAGCAGGCACTGCCTAACTGAAATATCTTGAGAAGGGAAAGCAGAAAAATATTTGAAGAATGACTAAGAAATTTCCAAATTTAGTAAAACTAAATCAACAGAACCAAGGCAGCTGCAAATTTGGCAAAACTAAATCTAAGTATCTAAGCCACAATGAACCTTTTTGATGATATAAATGCAAATAATTACCAAAATGTCATCTATTAAAACTTCATCAAGCAAGGTGTGGTGATTTAAAATCCCTGCTACCTGGGAAACAGGCAGGTGGATTCCAAGTTCCAGCCTGGGCAACAAAGTAAAAAGTTCACTTCTAGTAATCAGGAAACAGGAACTAATCTGAGTGGTCTACTTAGCAAAGCCAGTCTGGCTTCCTGGCGTGTGTGACTAGCCCAACAACACTGGTGTTTTACTCGCAACTACACATCTTCTATTTTAAAAGCTACAAATATATTTATTTAACAAACATGCAAGCACTTTGCGAATGAAGCTAAGGGCGGTTTTCTAACAAGCCTTGACCCAGGATAGCTCAGACTCCTCAGATAACTAACCTGAACCAGGCTCCCCATCACATAACAGGCCTCCACACAGCAAGGGCTGGTGTTAAGGACACAGTGAGCAATGAAGAGGGAACATGCCATGGAGTGGAGTGCAAATTGCTGTTACTCGAACTCTAGATGGTGCGGGAGCACTTCTGTTCCATATCGTAAACTATGACTTGGAACTACTCCTGAGTCCAGCTGCTGAGACTGCAGGAAAACACATGAATGATGGGCAACCAAGAGTCTCACCATAATTTTGCCTTTTAAATTTTGCAAAGATGCTTTCATTGCCATGCCTAGAACCTGAAGTGACCAGAATCAAAGTTTCATAAGTATCATTTTGCAACATTTTATTATAAGGCTTTAGACATACTTATATTCAAAATCCAGATTCATACATTTCCTGAGGTCCTCATTAACTCCAGAATCCAAAATATACTAAGGAAAAAAAAGTCTCCTTTTGAGAAAGGAACACACAGACAGAGAGAGATTTTAGAATACCACCAGTTTTACTCACTTATGCAAATTCCCACAAAATTTCCTGCAGCACTCGACTCCAATCTGATCAAGATAGAAATATAGAATATTTTCATATCAGTTTCATCGATTTCTTCTAAGTAAATTGATCAAACACCACATTTAAGAGTCAATATTTATTTTGATTAATATTTTACAAAATTCTGACAGGTTTAAATTATGTAAGGAGGACTAATTTATTAAACACTTTACAAGTTTTTCTTTCCACAGAGTAACACAGTAAGTAGCAAAATAATACTTGGCACAGTTATAAATAAAGAAAATATAAAATAAAAATATTCATAGCTTCAGTAAGATGCGTTTTTATGCCTAGTATTTAAAATAAACTACAAACAACAAAAATATGGATGAAAAAACTCCAAAGAATTCACGTCCAGAGCTGAGACTCCAGCAGAGCAGTAAGAGCTGCCCCTGGTGCGCCACGTCCACACAGCCTGAGAGCGAGCGGATTAAACTGTTCCACACCAGCCACAAAGTAACGAGAGCAGATGCGTGGATGCCTCCAGACCATCTGACAATGCTGGTGCAGACGTCATGAAGACCATGAATGGTTAGTACTAAAAGCATCTCCTTGTAAATATTTCCCACGTAATTACACATCTACAGGGTTTGTCTGCTTTACTGAGAAGCATCTCTTCTACACGGAAAGAATATTGTACCACAAAGAAAACATGGTAACAACATTCATATTCAAACAGAACCACCATAGTCTTTAACTGTTGATAAAAATGTATCTGATAAAAATTGCAACTGAGTCTTCATGTGAAGTGACTCGAAATACAAAATTAAAACAAATCCTAGCATTTTATAAATAACCTTTGAATTTAAAAATTACCTAAATTTCCCCCCATTATTAGCCAAAACTAGCAGAGACATTTGTACAGCTAACCAGTTTTTTTACATTCTATGACAAAATGGTACAATGCTATTACCACCCCACACCCATCTCTTCCCTTTTCAAAAATAAAGTACATATGCCAATTCTAATATTAAAACCCTTAAATACAATAAGGGTCATGGGGGGTGACTTATGGTCAAAGAAATTACTATAAAAACGGTAGTACTTGGAAATACTGAACATCAACTATATACATCTTCACTGCTCCTCTTACTAAGGCAAGGGGCGGGTATACCACTAGATTGCTTTAATACCTGTAAGCAGTATTTTACAGGGAATACTAATTTTACCTAGCACTGGACATGCAGTGGACTTGCAGGGTAGAGTGCCTATTAACAGTAATATTGAACATCACTAGAAGCTCGTTAATATCTCCCTTTTTTGGTTGGACAAAATGAAATGAGCAGCTTTAAAAACACTAATACATATAGACACAAAGAGAAAACTATTTGATAAATTATTTATATACACATACACATTCTTTACACTGGTCTAGGATCTGTCTCAGTCTGCCCCCGCCCCCATCCCCTCCCACAGGTCGCTGGAACCACAGTTTGCTACAGCATTTAAGAGGACTAAACCCAGTCTCACTGTAAACAATGCCATGGAAGCAGTGACAGTCACTTAGGAGGGTATGGAAATGCTGCAACAGAACTTGATCAGTGCATCACATTGAACAGTAGACTCCAAGACTGTTTCAGAAAGCGATACAAACTTCAAAACATATTCAATATTGGAAAAATTAAAACAACCCTGGGGCTTAAATTCTACTCTCTGATCGGTCATTAAAGAAAAGAATGTCCCGTTAGCTTCTCATTAATTCACATGTGCTGTGGACAGAGATCATGCTCCATCTTTAGCTGAGACTCCATTATTTTGTCTACAATTTATTTTTCAGCTTAGAATTGAAAAAGCATATCCACTTATCTCAATTAATATGAATTTTGCATTAGCTTATTTGTTTTGAACTTGTTGAAAATCCACCTCAACTCTTTAAAAAATTGGGCTGTTTTGCACATGAACTTAAATCCTAATTTATGCTTCACTGGACGGTATCTGCTAGTATACATTCTATGCAGTATAACATGCACTTAGTAGGGCTTTAAATGTCAACAAAATATTATGACTTAGTATACTCATGCAAGCGCTTTATCATCAGACCGTGAGACCTGAAAGCAGGGTTTCTAGAAGTTATTTCACTGAACTAGAAGAGGCCAGCAGTGCAACAGCTGTGGTGACAGAGCAGCGAGCGCATTTCTGTGAACATGATTTCCCTGTGCCTTTGAAAACACAGGACAGTAGATCTTTAATAAAACCACATGATTTTCACCACAGTATTTACATGTGCATCTAAAATGTACATAATACTAGTCATCAATTTACGACAATTCTCCTGGAATAGGTACAATACTCTTAAGTACTGCATAATACAATTTAGCCTCACAACACCAATTTTGCTTCCGTTATAACAACATGTGCTCTTGGTATGCCATCTCTAGTAACAGAATAAGTTCACTTTTTCATGACAAATGTTATGAGAACAAAACCAGAAAGTTGAGTATGTTATGAATTCCTACATTAAGAAACATGAAAATCATTTTCTTTATTCTTCCTAGAAGTGGCAGTGTGTTCTGTCCATGTTTGCTTTTGTTAGTAAAAATATTGAAAAAAAGACCATAAAATTCACTGTTAGCCCTACATATAGCATGCTATTTGTTCCAATGATGTGGATTCGAGTGAGAGAGAGACACGGACAGACACAATATTCAGGCACCACTCCAATATTGTTTTATAGGATAAAGACACTGCTACACAAGCTGGTACCCAGATCCTGATATTTGGTCATATTCTATAGTATACTGCCTGGTCCAGTCCACGATAACAGGACGAAAGAGGCCACAGCATCGAAATTCAAAGAAGTCTATAATATTCCTTACACATCCATGGCTAAAATCAGACCCCAAAAGAAAGGAGAATTCAGTTAGTACGAATGACTTAATATAACTTTTCATGTTAACATTTTCTCCTAAGCTTAAAATAGACAAGTGCTCATGTTTCTCCTCACCTCTACCAGTATTTATCTTATTTTTGCTAATTTAAAACACTATACAATTGTACTTTAAAGTGACCCAACTACTTCACTCCAATGCCCTAAATACTACTTGCTTCTAAAACATGTACACATGAACACACACACCAGCAAAAAAAACAAAAAAAAACAAAACCACACACTTCCTTGATCACTGGCCCTTTGCCAATAAATCAAACTACGTCCAAAATTGAGAAAAGAAGTAAAGGCAAAATTAATTATACACAGTATGCATTTGACAATGGACTTTAATAAAAGTAACAATGTATAAAGAAAGTCAGGGCGAGCTTGGGGGCTTTCCGTCTTCAGTAACACTTAGAAAAGCAGTTCATTTACACCTTACAGGTAATAACTGTATCTCTCGTAAGAGGCTTAATTTTTTTTAAGGATTTATTATGTATATAGTGTTCTGCCTGCATGCCAGAAGAGGGCACCAGATCTCATCATAAAAAACCATGTGGTTGCTGGGAATTGAACTCAGGGCCTCTGGAAGTACAGCCAATGCTCTTAACCTCTGAGCCATCTCTCCAGCCCGAGTTTTCATTTTATGTAAAAGTTGGTTTCCCTTCCAGAAGTACACAATAACTAATCATACCAGAGAAGCTTGAGGGTTGGTAATAGCTTACACAAAATGCAGCTTTAAATATTTCATGAAATTAGGGCACTACTACTAAGCATCAGGTGAAAGGTTAAAATTTTATATCATATATATTAAGATAATAATATAAATTTTTATATTTATAAATATAAATGTATACTCAGTTAATGTGACAGATTCTAGATCATGGTGTTATGATGAACTAACGCCACTTCAACAAAAACCTTACCTTCAGTAGTAATGAAATCTAGTCTAAGAAACACCCCTATTTCAGATGCTGCTCTACAGAAAACACTGCCCCTACAGAAAACACTTCCCTTTGATGAGGTCACTAACATGATTGAGCTTGTTTTCTAACAAAACATGCAACAAAGGACAATATTATGTTTATAAATATATACATACTTGAATGGGCTTTCAATAGATGTAGTTGTGACTTTAAAGTGCTTGTATCTCCTGGCATTCATTCTTTCATTTGTAGTAATACCTAAACATGTTATCTAGGAAGAAGGAAAAAGCAATCTGTTATCCTTTGAATATTTAATATAAACAAAATTCTCAAGAGGTCTAACACAGAATAAAAAGATACAATCTGTGCTTGGTTTTTCACAGAAGATCATCAAGCTAGTTCACACAATATCACTGCAATTGTGAAAAGTCGCCAATTAAATATGAAAAGTTTAACCGGGAGGTGGTGGCATATGCCTTTAATCCCAGCACTTGGGGAAGTAGAGGCAGGCAGACCTCTGTGAGTTCAAGGCCTGTCTGGTCTACAGAGCTAGTTCCAGGACAGCTAGGGCTACACAGAGAAACCCTGTCCTGAAAAACGAGAGAGAGAGAGGGAGAGAGGGAGAGGGAGAGGGAGAGGGAGAGAGAGAGGCGAGTAGCATATGCCTGTAATACTAACACTCAAAAGCTGAGGCAGGAAGATCCAAAAACCAAAGAGTGGAGATTCCTTAAAGACTTGAATAAGTACTAGATTTGTACATAATAAAACAGTGTCATTAAAATGAAGAGAAAATTAATAGTATCACAATGCAAGCTCACACATGTCCAATTGCAAGTATTCTAAAAGTAGACTGTGAGGGTGAAAGGAGGCAGAAAGAAAAAGGAAAAAAAAAGGCAAACTGATCTTGAACAAGCCAGAGTGTCTAGAAAGAGAAATTTCACAAGTTTTATAGTGAACATACTAAGGAAAAAGTACTTGCACATACCTGGTACATCTGACACATGAGTAACACGGCCACCCACATGAAATGAAACACACTGTTCAGAAACATCCAGAACATCCAAGGGGAGCACGTGGCAATCTGAGTAATGTATGTCCAAAACCCATCCTTGGTGTACGTGGTCTCACAATGAAGGCCCCAGTCTAAACTCAGGAGAGAGGTGACACAATTACTCTTCTGCTCACCTCAGATGTTATGGTGATACCACTAAGGAACAGGATCTAACCATCTAGATTTAATTCGTGACAGAATAGCAAATGATTTTATAATCTTAGTAATTCCATAACACATCAAAAAAAATAGCAGAGCAAAAACTAGGAAAAACAGCTGCCAAACTTAAGAAGAACTTCCTGCCTGATAAGAATAAACAGAGCGTTATTCCCAAACTGGAGAGAATGCTACCTTTAGACAAGATCCATGAGCTGGTTTTGGTGAATGGGGCACAGGAGTCATGACTAGCACCTCAGTGAGGTGGGATTCCTAGCACAAAATCTGGCACCAAGAATTATTAATAGAAATAATGACCGAGGTTGGTAGGACAGTGTTCTCTGGTACGTATGTTGATCTGGATACTAGGTGAGTTCTTGGACCAAACCTTTTCCTTCATCTCTATTTGGGGATTTTGTTTATTCTATCATTTTATTTATTGCTATTTCTGCAGGTGGCAAGTCTTTCTCAGATTGATTTTTAAACCAGGACCCAAAGCATCTCTCTGCTAGATCTGACATGTACAGGAGCTCAGAAACCAGCATTTTATCTAATCTCCCAAAGCACTAAGTCCGCAGATAAAACGAGTGACAGTTGATCTTTACAAAGTAACTCCTGATATCTGCTAACACAGCAATAATTTATACCATACTTTTCAAAGTATTTCAAGTTTATGCAAATTGAATTATAAGTTTGCTTTCTCAACCATTTAATGGGAAAGAAGAGCTAGCACCACCACGGGATCCACGATGGCTAGTAAACTAAGGAACATTCACACTAAAAGGCAGCTCGCTGAGCACTGTTTGCTTGTACTAGACACTGAACACATTTTCCTTCTTTTGTTATTGTTAGTGCAATCAATGTAATCTAAGTACAGAAACATTTGTGTTTTAGGAAGGCAGAAACTACATGTACTCACAAGAAATACAACCGTAGATCATCCAGCAGATCATAAACAGCAAGAAGAACAGGTACCCCATAAAGTATCTATGGTTGCCTGCACCTAAAACACACAGAAGCAATTTATTCCAGTTAAGAAAAGACAACTGGTAACACACCTTTACCGGGTACGCTATGAAAGGTACAATACAACGTGGACAATACCCACATACATATAATACTTATTCTGTAAAATGGTTTCCAAGAAACTTGTTTTGATAAAAGTTTTAAAATAAGAATGCTTGCAGTCACACTCATGTGATGAGAGTATTGATCTCATTCTGAAGGCAAGGGAGCCGTCATAGCTAACACAGAACCTAGTTATGGCTCTCAGTCCTACTCCTACGGTGTGAGGTCTTATTACACCTGGTCCATCTCCCTTTATAACCCTTACAATCAAGATTTTTTCTTCAAGAGTCATGCAGTCTTTGTGACCATCTCCTTTCTATCAGCCCTTCAGTCTCCAAGGCCACTTTCTGATCACTGACCCAGTCCTCTCAGACTGTACCAGTAGCATGAGGTGTGGAATTCCTCCCTGCAGGCCTCTGCACATGCCTTCTCAGATACTACTATTGCCTTACTTTCTCCAGCTCAACGCTTAAAGTGTTACCTCCCTCGTCAGATGAGTTTCATCATCCCTCAATGGGAAAGAGGACAGCATTTGCACCGGAAAGAATGGACAGGGAGACAGTTAAGACTCTTCCCGAAGGATTTTTGCACACACACACAAACACACACCCATACACATACATGTACCTCAATGAGTTACTATATAGACAGCCGAAAGTTAATTTAGGAAGTGTGTGGGATGTAAGAATATCTAGGGTGCTGGAGAGATGGCTCAGTGGTTTGAGAGTACTGGCTGCTCTTCCAGAGGATTAGGGTTCAATTCCTAGCACCCACATAGCAGCTCATAACTGCCTGTAACTCCAGTTCCAGGTGATCCAGCATCCTCGCACAGACATACATGTAGACAAAACACTACTGCACATAATAAAAATAATTTTAAAATGTTTTTAAAAAGTAACTATTTAAATACTATATTTCATTAGTCACCTAAAATAAGTTAAATTAACAAGATATTTAGAGATTGCTAACACAACTTACCTACACAGTTACCCACCCACGGGCAGTGATGATCAAATTTTGCTATGCAGCGGTTGCACACACCACAGTGTTTGGACCTCACTGGCTTCCGAATCTGTTAAGAGACATATTAAAGGGCTGGAGAGATGGCTCAGAGGTTAAGAGCATTGCCTGCTCTTCCAA
>LOJH01003877.1:8016-37757 GCA_001685095.1 Ellobius talpinus
CTCTGGCGTGTGGGCATACATGGAGGCAGAATGTTATATACATAATAAATAAATAAATAAAAAAGAAAGAAATATTATTGAAGACAGCACGTCTGGCCCACTTCAATTAGACTTGGGATTATGGGTTTTTATAGTAAACACATTTAGTCCTTTGTCTCCCACCAAGCATAGGAGAATGGAATATGCTAGACTCTTCTTGGGGTCAACGATAAAGTTGTACTTAACTTGCATTTTCCATCTTAGAAGGAGATTCTTGATTTTAAGGCTAATTAAATGCTGGATTTTTGTGGTGGCAGTACTTAGGGTCACCAGGTGGTTGATCTATAAAATGAGACTCAAGTCCACTATAACTACCCGAGGAACTCTTTGACCACCCAAGTTGTTGACCTCAGTCTGTCTTCCGCCCTGACTCTTCTCCGTCGTTATGTGTGTCTTAAATTGAATTTCTAGGAGCACATCTGAGATTAGCTTAAAGTTTTATTTTCTTGAAACATTCTTTCATTGTTGCTCAAATTTGCCTATGTAAAGTTGCCTCAAACTGAAGGCAGTCTTCCCCTCTCAGCCTCCCCAGTGATTAGTCCAATGTGAATGACTTATCTGAGAGGTGGTCCTAGGAAACACAAGTAGGTGGAGGTGAGGTGCCAACCAGGTATTTAAAAAAGTCACATCGCTGAGGGAGGAATTCTGGGTTTGGGGCAACAGCCTCTTGCTAAGTACATCAGGGAAGTTTGTGAGCGGTTTTACTGCTCCTGTGGTTGGTGAGAGGTTTTTCCTGCTGGCTTGGCCTATGTACCTTTTCTGTAACTATCTCTAGTGCTGGGAGAATGAGTTATGTAAGACAATTATATTCTCATTGCTAAGGTATCAAGCCTACTGTTAGTGTAGCAGAGTCTATTGTGTGTGCTTTTAATAGAGGCACCGTTAATATTTTCTGCAGTAATACTAATCTTTGAGTTTGTTGGGAAACAAGGCTTGCAGCTCTCTTTATGGACAGTGGCATGATGGTGCAGTTAAAAAGGTGCTTGCTTATATACTGATGTTAAGCCATGTTTAAAAAATTATTACTATATGCAGTATTAACTAGACTCAATCTCCTTGTAGACTAATCCACAAATAGCAATTAATTGATGTGTTGTAATTACGAATTTAGACCCAGTCTGGCTAATGTTGCAGCTGGGCGTGAGGAGGCACGGACCTCTGTGAGCCATGATTGCCTCTCTGAAAATGGAGATGATAAAGACACTCATTCTGTAGGGCTGATGGAGGAATAAGATGGAGTCTGAGAACGGCACATGGCTCTGGGCCTGCACAGAGCAAATGCTCAGAAAGTGGCTTCTGTTATTGTTCCCGGTTTGAAAATGCTTGAGGGAGAAGAAAGGTTTTTTTTTTTTTTTCAGTGGGGAGTGGAGATTTTGGTACATAGCTCTTTGTGGGAGCTTTTCAAGTCCAGAAACAGCCTTCATCTTTCTGTATGGTTCAGGTGCTCTTTCAACATGATTGATTCAGACAAATAGGAAGGAAGCCTGTAGATTTCCCATGTGTTTGTTGGAGGTCTGCATCTATACACATGGATGAGGAGCCAATCCTAATGATTGTTCTGAGGTCCCAGGTTGTGATAAAGTTTGGAGCGATGGCAGGTTCCTCATTGGTGCTGGGCAGGCCAGTGCCATCATCCGTGATCCTTGAGATTATGACCACTAAGGTTCTCTGCTTTTTCTGCTACCATGTCTGGGCTCCCATACTAAAAAATGTCTGGGGAGGTAGTGATACTTAATGGTTAGTTATGTAGGTTTGAAGTCGTCTGCGTGGATGCAAGTCCAGTCTCTTCTTCCCAGCAGAGACTATGGGCCAGTTAACTGGCAGAACGTCAGCTCTCAGATGACAAAGTGTATATGCCATAGGGTGGCTGCCATAGTTAGCTTTCATTAACTTAACACAAACCTAGCCGTATCTAGGAAGAGGGAGTGTCAGTTGAGAAATTGTCTTCATCAGATTGGCTTGTGGATCTGTCTGTGGAGCAGTTCCTTGATTAATGATTGATGGGGGAGGGCCTGCCCCATTCCTGGCAGTTATCCCAGGGAAAATAGATGTATCAGAAAGGTAGCTGAGCAAGCCAGCTTGTAGTTCTCCTCCAGTTTCTACCTCTAGGCTCATGCCTTGCCTTCTCTTGGTGATGGGCTGACCTATAAGCCAAGTAAAGCCTTTTCTCTTCAAGTTGCTCTTGGTCACTGTTTTGTCGCAGCAATACATAAGCCAATTGCTGTGTGGACCGCGAGGAATACACGAGATAATGTCAGTAATCCTAATCAAGTGTGCTCATTTTTAGTGGAAAAGCGGAAACCCTGCACACTGAGGGCCCCTGAGGCAGTAGGTCCTTAACTGGGTAGAATTTTGCCTGGTCCTTTGGGGAAATTTGCCAGTGTGTGGAAACATGTTTTTGTTCATGTCTATTCAGGATTGGGGGGTATTGACACCTACTAAATAGATGTTACGAAAATTGCTAAACAACTTGCAATGTACAGGAAATTTATCAAAACTATCACTGAGGCTGAGGTTGAGAAAGCCCGCTCTGAGGTGTCTCTTAGAGAGACTGGGGGTCTGAGTTAGGAATGGTAGACTAGTAATGATAATGCCTTTGAACTTTTCTGAGTCTTGGGTTAGAGAGTTTGCTTGGGTGTATGATCTTATTCTCCTCCTAGCCGTGAGAGGTGGAGTTAGTCCCTGACAGCAGACTCAAGCTTACATCAAGCTGGTTCTACCTGGCTACCGTGATTTTTCACACTACAAATGTCTGGTGCTCTCATGTCCTTCTGCTGGGGATTAATGTGAAAGTACCTGTTTTAGACAGGTGCCAGACACAGTATGATATATGCTTAGTGATTTCCCTGAAGATAGTTCTAGAAATAAAAAAAAGTATTCTCCCAAATTTGCCAGCCAGAAATCAGAATGTGCTAAGACATATCCTCAAGCAATTCTGTTTATTTGCCATAGGCACCTGCTCCTTCTGATTTATGTCACTAATTCTGTTGGCTTCCTTCTTCCTTGGTACTGTTTTTCATGCCTGTGCCTTGTAATTGTAAATCTGCCTGACTGTCTTCTTTGCTGCATATGTGTTTCTTGTAGGAAGCATCCTTGTTTTGTGTATTGTAGAATCTTTGCTCTGTGTAGGTACTCAGGAAATCTCTGCTGAAATGTTCAGAGGGTTAAAAACTAGACATGATTTTTACATAAATTCTTGCCTAAGATCTTGTTGGCGAGGAAATCCACTTTTTATTTTTAAAACATATTAAATATACTTAGCCATATGTCTGACTTTTCTGTGATGATTTAAGATGGTTGTCTGCCAGTTGTTATAGCATTTTGAACTGTAGAGAAAATATTGAATTAATTGTGTTGGAGGTCTTAGCATGCCTTTATTCTGGCCAGATGTAAGCAGCAGTTGCTTATGTGGTGTGGCCATGGGAGGCACCACTTTGGCCTGATTTAAATAGGGCCGGTATCTAACCACCTGGATTCTTGGCAAGGCCTTGGAATTTACATCTGATGGAGTGGGCTCACTTCCTCCTCCAGCTATCAGCCTGCTTCGGTCTGTGTGCCTTGGTTAAGAATTCAAGGCTCAGGTTGTGAAAATAACTTTCTTTGGTGTTGGAACATGTGTAGTTTATCTTTTTAGTAAAAAGTATATACATCAATCTTAAAAATTCAAATGCCATTGTGATCTTATATAACTATTGATTATTATATATTATATATTATATATAGTTGATCTGTACATACACTCACCCACCCATCCATCCGCCCATTGATCTATATCAATCTGTCATCTGTTTGTCTCATTTTTTCACATTTAAACAATATGTAGAATACAGAAAGATGTTAACGTGGAAAGAAAATGTATGCACATAACTTTGTATTTTTATCTATCTATTCATGCTTACACACACACACACACACACAAATACTTTCTTTTTACTAAAAAGAAATTGTATAATAGTACTTTGTGGAACTTTCTGCCTAATAAAAATACCATGGCCATAAACAAACAAACAAACACCCCAGACAAACCAGAACTTAGTATGTAGATCATGCTGCCTCAAACTTGGGAATCTGCCTGTCTCTGCCTCTTCATTTTGGGGTTAACTGTGTGGCCTACTGTGTCTGTGGACTTAAGGAAAATTTTAAATACATATACATTTATTTAAGCATCACAATGGCTACATGATCTGTTTTGGTCATTGTATAGTATGTTTTCACGCTTTGAATATGAACATTTACATACTTTTCACTTGTTCCATGCTTTATACATGGTTTTGATGAATGTCCTTCTATGTATGTATATTTTAGCGAACATACATTTCTTTTAACAAATGTCTAGAATTAGTTTTGTGAGCTCATGTGAATATTTCTTTGTATTTGGGAATCAAGTTACAGCCTTCGAATGTGTATATGAGAACCCTGTTCTTCTCTGACCTTGCTTGTCATGCCCAATACCTTCTGCTAGAATTATTTTTCATAGCAATCATGGTGAGCTCACGTTCTGAGATTGTATGAAGGATTTGGGGTGGTAGAGACTGGGGTCGACTGTAATGGCTTCCCACATTCAAAAAGAAAGGAGTCTGATCTGCTGTGGCCACATGGTGTGTGCTAATGTTGATCCAGGGTCATTAGCTCTTTTCAAGTTCAAGAAACCACAAAAGCTTGGAATTTTTAAAGACATGAATTTCACCAATTTTTAAATGTTGGCTCAAAGTTCTTTTGAAAACACGGGCGAAGCAAATAGAGCGCATCTGGGAGCCATATTTGGCCCTCTCATGATGAGTTCGCAGTGCTTCTTCTATGTATGAGTCTCTCTCATCGGTGCCTGTCACATCTCATCTCTTTTTAAGAGTAGCAATCATACTTCTTATGTCTGTGTTCTCAGGGCCCAGGATGGTGACCAGCCCGCCCCCAACACACACACAGGCCAAGAAATGTGTGTTGAAATGAATAATACATTCTGGAAGTGGTTTAGTTTGGCACGAGAACTTGTCCATGTAGGTTCACTGAGGCCCGGTTGGTGACAGCTCTCCAATTCCAGTTGAGAAGAACTGGGAAGAGAGTATATTTTGACAGCTGATTATAATCTTTGGAATATTCTGTCTCAGGGATCTGGTCTGCTGAAACTTAGGACTGGGTGCAAAATTCACATCTTGAAATTGACATTCATATGGATTTGAATTCCCAGTGTGGGAATAGAGTCTATTTTCTTCTTAGAGATGATTTCACTGTGAAATGCATAGCCTTATCAATAAAAGGATGAGCGGGCTCTGGGTTTGCTGCTTAGGACTGGTGTGCATGTCTGTGTGTACTTGTATGTGGGTGTGTGGGGATGCGGGCAAGTATGTACCAGAGGATACCATCGTGTGTTGTTCTTCAATCCTTGTACTGGCTAGTTTTTGTGTCAACTTGACACTAGCTAGACCTATGTGAGAGGAGGTAATCTCAGTCGAGAAAATGTCTCCATAAGATTGGGCTGTAGGCAAGCCTGTAGGGCATTTTCTTAATTAGTGTTTGATGGAGGAGGGCTCATTCCCCAGCCTTGTTGATGGGGACAAGTCTGGGCTGGTGCTCCTGGGTTCTATAAGAAAACGGGCTGAGCAAGCCAAAAGGAGTAAGCCAGTGTGCAGTACTCCTCTATAGCCTCTGCATCAGCTCCTGCCTCCTAGTTCCTATTCTGTTTGAGTTTCTGCCCTGACTTCCTGCTGTGATGAAATGTGATTAGGAAGTGTCTGCAAAAGAAACTCCCTAAATTGCTTTCGGTCATGGTGTCTCACCACAGCTATAGAAACTCTAAGACCGGCACTATCTACATTTTCCCTTCCTTTCGTGTATGTAGTATTTGCATGTGTGATGTGTGATTATATGTATGAGTGTGTGCGTGCGCCAGTGCCCAGTATCCCTTGAGACAGTTTTACCTAACCTGTAGCTAGATTGGTTGCTGGCTGGCCAGCCCCAGTGGTCCTTCCGTCTTCTCTTCTCCACCCCTCCACAGTGGTGAGGTTATAGGCACGTGGCAGCCATGTCTTTGTTTTTGTGTATGTGCTTGGGATCTGAACTCAGGTCCTTACACTTGATCATCAAGTCCCTTTATCCATGGAGCCTTCTCTATCTTGTTTTTGAGAAAGCTGTTCTTACTGGCCTTGAACTAACCTATTTATCATTCTCTGTCTCCCCAACATTTGTTTCTGCTTCTTCATTACTGGAATTGCAAGCACACCACCATACATGGTGTTTTAGGTAGGGTATCTATTGCTGTGAAGAGACACAATGACCACGGCACCTCTTATAAAAGAAAACATTTAACTGGGGTGGCTTGCTTACAGTTCAGAGGTTCAGTCCATTATCATCATGGTGGGACATGGTGCTGTGCAGGCAGACATACTAGAGAGGTAGCTACATTTTGTAGGCAGTGGTAAGTGGTCTGAGACACTGGGTGGTATTTGAGCATTTATGAGACCTCAAAGCCCACCTCCACAGTGACACACCTCTTCTAACGACCCCACACCTACTCCAACAAAGCCACACCTCCCAGGGCTACTCTCTTTGGTGGCCTTTTTCTTTCAAACCACCACACATGGTTTTACATTTTTCTTTTTTTTAAATGTGGCTTTGAAAATTGAATTCAAGTTCTTGTGGTTTAAACAATTGAACTGTCTCTCTGGCTTGGAAGTTTTAAATAGTAAAGGAAAGTGCCTGGTACCATCTTTTTTGGATATTCTAAAGATAAGCCAGGATTCCAGCCTTTCCTTCAACAGTAGATAGATATGCTGTCAGAACTTGGTGAACTTCTGGGCCCTGTTCTGCAGTGCCGTTGTTACAGGGTAGAATTTTGTGCTTTGGAAGCTGTAGCCCTTGCTGCTTTCCTGCCTGCATAATGGATTGTTCCGCATTACATAATTCATGCTGAGCCCCAGCTTTGCTGCACAAGGCTGAGGAAACAGGACTCAGTATTTCAGACCAGAGCTTAGTTAATGTGTTTTTTCTAACAAGGAGCCAAGTAAGGGAAGGACCACTACAAGATCAAAACGGTGCAGTTGGTAGTTAAAGCCAATGCAGAGTTAAGACTCATGTGGATTTGGTTTGTGTTTGGTGTGTGTGTGTGTGTGTGTGTCCTTCGCTTCGTTGGTCACTTTGCTTCCCTCTGTACCCCTATCAGAATGGAACATTTTGGTTGACTGTCTAGGAATTCAGATTTTAGGTAGGACAGTCTTATCTATAATTTAGAACTTCATGCATAAGACAGAACTAAGAGGCGTTTTCAAATTGAGCCTATTGTATGGTCTGGCAAACTTCCTGTGTTCTCAAAGCCTTGTTTGTGGCACACAGATGTCCCCATCCTGGCATGAAATTTGGCCTTTAGTCTGCTACTTTGAAATGCTCAAAAATGTATTGTAGTATCCAGTGCATACATGTCATTCTTGTTTTGGGCTGTGTGATCTTTGGTAGAACTTCTGCCCTTCTGTCTTCATTGAAGAATCTGTATGAGCTGGAGGGCTGATCCGAAGTTAAGCACCTGCACTGTCTATGGGAAACCTCATTTGTTACAACCAGGACTCTAAAACTGCTGGTCCTGGGTGAATCTCAGGTGAATATGTAATTAACCCATTTTGTCCCATGCCTCTGAAGCTTCAGGATTGCTTATTTTGTGTTATTACAGCAGCAGTACAGTAGGTAATTGAGACAGTAGGTTCCATTTCTAAATTGCTAACACATGGTCAAAAGCTAGGTTACTTTGGGATTTTTGCACTTGAGTTTGGAGAGGCAAGAATTAAAGATGGGAGGAACATAGTAATCATTCATGCCAACAAAGAACAACAAACTAGCCTACCATTTCTGATGTTTGCATCCCAAGGTGTCCTGGCTTTCCCCACTGGAATCTGTGAGTGGAATTTGTCATTCTGATAACTTCATTTTTCTTTTCAAACTAAAAAAGAAAGAAAACCTCCTTGGAAGCACAGGACATTATCTCAGTGTTGGTGTGTTTATATAGAAAAGCCAGTAAAGGAAATATCCCTGTAGCTGTTGCCTATTTGTGTCTCTTTAACTCTTTGGGAAAATACTGACATAAGGAAGAAAAGACTCAGCTTTCTTGTGCAGTGTGAATCAGTTTCTGTGATATTTTAGCTAAAAATGTAAGCTCAAACTATTCTCTGTGAAATAAATTATCTTGGAAAAAGATAATTGTGAGAGGTGATATAATTTCTGGTTGTTACTCTTGAAGACTGTTGGTAGAAGGAACTTATCCATGGGGTTTAATAAAACATGGTGACTCATTCTGCTTTCTGAACTCACAAGGGCAAAGAGAGATTTAGAAGAGGCTGGGGGTGTGTGTGGACCTGTGCACCTGTTACCAAGCATGGCTACCCACCTGAACGCTGCTGATAGCATCGTAAACCTGGGATACCTGGAAGAAAATGATCAGCTTTGGAAACACTGGCTGGCATATTGAATTCAGGTGAGCATAGTCTGTATCAGAATTTCCTGGGGGCATGCTACAAGGTCTAGGCATCTGGAGGGGTAGCTCCATTAGCTATTTTAATTTGTGCTTCATAGCCTAGTCCTTGTGTCCATTTCCAAAGAGTGGTCCCCAAAACAACGCCTGATTCAGAACCAGCAAGTATCATTTTGAATATGGGGATGAGATGGCACACTCTCAGCTTAGACAGTATGCAGTGAGAATCCTGGGGTTGGGGTGGGTGTTCTGTGCAGCTGTGGTGTGAAAACAGTTCTGGTTGATGGTGGGAAGGCCATAGTTTGAAGCTCTAGGCTTTACAGTGCTGGTTTTCCAATTCTAATTTCCTAACAAATGGTGGTTGCGGACCCCAGTGTACACTTGAAAACACATTGATTTAGAGAAGGCAGCGATAATGGGAAGGCAAACTGAGTTATTTGTGGGAGCTGCATATTTGGGGATGTATATAAAGAAGTATGTAGATGGTTTTCTTGCTTTATAGTTACAAACTGACTCTAGCATCTGTCTGTAATGTTTGGGAACCTTTCCCTCCACAGTACATTTGCTGTTCTAAAACAGAGATGGTCCTCTGGAGGAAAGACTATGCTGCCCAGTAGAACAGACTGCGATGCTTGGCTATCCTTTACATCCTGTGGCTACTAGTGTGTCTGAGGAACTGAACTTGACATTTTATGTACATGTAATGAATTCAAGTCTAGGAAGCCACACATGGCTAATGCCACTCATACTGAATAGTACAAATAACAGCACCATTCCAAATGGCAAGGACAGTCATGAATGATTTGCTGTCCCATTAAACTGCTCTGATATGTGGTTGGAGTGACACTTTGGTTTGATGATTCCTAATTTGAACTTTGATATTTATGGTGTTTTTTTTTCCTTTTCCTGATCATCCCATTTACCCAACACAGTGTTCCTTAAAGAAGTTTATGGTAGTGTGCAGATTTCCCTAAACTATTGTATAGAACAGTTGTTTTCCATGTGTTTTTCCTGTTGGCTGTCTTACTCCCAACACTTAATAAGTGAGTATCTTGGATGGTTGGAAAAATCATCTTTTTTTAAAAAAAGATTTGTTTATTACTATTATGTGCTTATGTGAGTTTGTGTACACCACATGTATGTAGGGGCCTTCAGAGGTCAAAGGAGTCTGTTGATCTCCTGGAACTGGAGTAACAGGTATTGTGAGGTACCTATTGGGGATGCTAGGACCTGAACCCCCAGGTTCAGGTTCTTACAGGTTCTCTGTAAGAACAGTATTATGTTCTCTTAACCACTGAGCAATCAATCTCTCTAGCCCCCTGGGAAATCACTTTACTTGGAGTTTTATGCTTGGAGGCTCTGGGCTACACCAAGGTCATATAGTTAAAGCTTTTTTTTTAAAACACAATACTTTGGTTACAATTAATAATAAAAGCTCAAATTGTTTCAAATGGCCTGAAAGGATTGGTTGATACATATATATATAAGTAAGAATTTCAGAGAGACAGAGCTTCAATTAGTGTTTGATCAGCTTCAGAGTTGTTGGTTCTTCAAATGCCACTAACATGCTACCTACATGTACTACCTGTGAGAGCATCCTCTTTGCCTCTGTGTTGGAAATCGTAGACTTTCCAGAGCACCCGGCCATTGTTATTCCTTTGAGTTTAGGTTACCTCTCTGTTTTGTGCATAGGTGATATGTTCAAGGGGATTTAGGGGAGGGGCTTTCAGTGTGTGCTTTCTTCTCCCCCCCATTTTTTAAAAAGAGAGAGTAGGTTTTAATGGGTAGATGTTTGACTGACCTGTAACTCACTGTGTAGACAAGCCTGGCTTTGAACTCACAGAGATCTGCCTACCTCTGCATCTCAAATGCCGGGATTAAAGGTGTATATCACCATGCTCAACTGATAGGTATTCATATTCATAGCTGAAGGGAGAGGCCCAGAAAAATGCCACTGTGTGTTGTGTGCTGAGTCACTTGTTTCTGCAGTCTTCAAGCCAGACTTCTGTAGGTAAGTGTCCCTTGCAGTGGGAAAGTGATGTTAGTCATCTGGATCTGGATCATGTGATTTTGGCACAATTGGGGAGATTGTTGGTGATATCTAATCAGGAAGTAGGTACTGTTCTAAAGGGTGACGTCATGAACTGTATGCCAGATAGGATGGCTAGTTGGTGACCCCTTTTCACACTTACTCCCAGCATGCTTTGCCTCAATTTGACAGCTAGTAAGCTACAACTTCAATTTGTTTCCAATCGTAGAAGCTCTGCTGTGGACCGATTTGGGGAACTGTATTTATTTCTAAACATGAGCTGTGCTCCCCACCCATCTTTGGGGGATGTTAGGGAATATCTGAACACAGAGCTGGGTTTTATAATTGGAAGGTGCTACTGGCAGATGGGGAGTGAAGGCCAGGGATGCCACTCGGTGTCCTCCTATACTGGTATGTACAGGACAGTACCACAACAAAGGACAGCAGCACTGAGATGGGGAAGCCTAGGTTCAACTGTAGTCTTTCCATGGAACCAGATGCCTTGCATCTTACCTGTCCACTTGTTGTGCTCTTATCTGAAGTGAGCCTCTTTCTTCCCTGGTGTCCTGGGGTGTAGTGGCTGGAGGGCAGTAATCCCGTCCATATGTTCTGCCTTCATGACTCAGCAGCAGCTGGCAGTTGAGCTGCGTTACCGTATGAAATGAATAGATGAACAAGCGAAAGGGCTGCTGCTGTCTTTGGGTGGGAAGGTTGGTTGAGGTATGGAGATGGCTCAGGGGTGATAAAAGGATTAACTCCGACGCTCTGACGTAGGCTATGGAATAATGGGTGCGCTGTGGATTCCTAAAGGGCAGAGTGAGAACTGATCAGACAACACGTTCTCATCCTGCTGTCAAAGCTGGACAAGCAATGACTTGAAATAGGAGAATAGGAGATAAATATCCAGCCCCAGCCCATGCTAGGCTGAGTGCAGAGACACTGAGCTTGCTAGCTGACTGTAGCTGAGCATTTAGACTGCAGTGTGTGTGTGTGTGTGTGTGTGTGTGTGTGTGTGTAGTGTACTGAGCTTGCTAGCTGACTGTAGCTGAGCATTTAGACTGCAGGGTGTGTGTGTGTGTGTGTGTGTGTGTGTGTGTAGTTGCTTGCTAAGAAGGTCCTCAGGCCATCAGTGGTCACCAAAGATTGGAGCAGGCTCACCTGGAATCTAGGTCCTGAGGGGACATGTTCTATGTGAGGCATTGGTGACAGTGGGTGGTTCCAGGTTCAATCACTTACCAGCTGTGTGACCTTGAAAATGCTGCCTAACCTCTCTGTCTCAGTTTCCTCATCTACAAGAAGAGATGACAATGGTTCTTGGCTCTCAGTACCTGGCTTAAGGCCACATAGTTCAGTACTTAAGACTTTTGGCATCTTGGGGTTGAAATCTTGGCTCCAAACACTCTGACTGGAAGGCGAAGAGGACTATGTCATCTTTGAGGGAAGAGCATGGCCAAGTGCTGTTCATTGGGCACAGTCCTTGGGGGAAAACAGGCTACTTTTACACTTTCTACCTGGTACTAGCAGTAAGTTACAAATGTGAAAATATGCAGGGACTAATCGTGGGTGCAGGTGGTGGGCAGTGGGGGTTGGCATTAGTGGTTGAAGGTATTTTTTTCTGGCTTTTAAAATAAAACAGCTAGGGGACTGGTGAGATGGCTCAGTAGTTAAGAGCATGTTCAATTCCCAGTATACACATGGTGGCTCACAACCGTCTCTGTACTGCCAGTGGGATCCAGTGCCCTCTTCTGACCTCCATGGGCATCAGGCACGTGATGCACATACATAGCTACAGGCAAAGCACTCATACAAATAAAATAAATAACATAAAGCCTGGAATGTGCATGTGCTCACACACATGCTCACACATCACACTTCTCTCTCTTTGGGTTATGGCTGTGTGTATGCAGTACTGCCAGCCATGATTGTGGATCTCCATCTCTGACCAAGATAAAAGGAGAAAGAAAAAAGAAATGAATCCAAGATAATAAAACAGTCAGCAGATATTAGCTTCCAAAGAAGAGCAAAGGTGTTTGCTTTTTCTTTTTTCCTTTTGGTCCTCAGCATTCTCAGTCTGAACTACTAATGGCTTCCCCTCCTTTCTAGTGTTCATCTCACAACCCTCATTTCTTTACAGAGTTGGGAAGCTTCTAGCTGTCTCAGCTGCCCACTGTGTCCTGTTATCTGCCTGTTGGACTTTACCTGTCAGGGTGGGAAATGAGGAACTCAGCACCACACCAATAACCCAGCAGCAGAATTTGATTTAGTATCTGTCAGTTCAGGCATGTATTTCTTTAGTTATATGTATGTGGATGTGTACGGGGTACACATGCATGTGTGCCTTCCTGCGTGAGGCCAGATGTTAGCCTCGGGCATTTTTTAGGATACTGTGTACCTTGTGTTTTCTTTTAAAACAGGCTTCTCATGGGCCCGGCATTTGCTGATTTGGTTAGGTTGGCTGGCCAGAGAGCCCAAGGGCTCCACGTCTCTGCCTCCTCAATGTCAGTATTGTGCCATAATGCTCAACTTTTTTTCTTACATGGGCTCTGGGGAAGCAAACTCAAGTCCTCGTACTTGCAAAGCAAACTGTCTTTCTAGCCCGGCTCAGGCTTGCTTTCGTGGGTCACACATTCATGCATTTCTATTCCCCTCCATGTTAGAAATCAGTATAACTGCTTGACTGAGGTTTCCCAGCAGATTAACCGCCATGAAGAGTTTTCTGGTGGCTGCAATCTCTCCAGGTATTCACCTGGATGCTTCCTTATCATTCTGTGATGGGTGGCGAATGCTTCTTGAGACTGTGCCCCATCACTGTATGCATGTAGTATGGGTCACCTCCTGGAGTTTGGTCCCAGGAGAGCTGAAACCCAGCACTGGCCTTTAGTGGTGGCAGTTCTTACACCCTCCTCAGGGAAGAGCTGTCTGTGCCTGGGCAAGGGTGTGTGTGTGGCCAGTGGGGCTTGTTACAAAGCTGCACTGTTTATCCATCTGTGGCCACACCCTGTGCATGTCTAGACATAAGCTTGCATCTCCCAGCCCTGACTAGACACTTCTCAGGGGTCCAGGGAAAGGAACTTGGACTTTATGGACCATTTCAATAATTTTTAGGCATATTAGGTATTAGGTACATACATGCTGTCATGAAGCCATCACCAGAATCCCATCTCCAGAAAACTGTGTAATTTTTTTTTTTTTGGTGGTGGAAACTATCCCTGTTAACTCCCTGTTCCTCTTTGCCTGTGGCCCCTAGCAACCACTACTTCATTTCTGTCTTATATGGCTCTTGTAAGAGCACTGTATCTGTGGATTCATATTATGTGGCTTTTGTAATTACTTATGTCCCTTATCATCTTGATTTCCAGGTTCATATTCATTGGAGCATTTGTCCTGGTTTCCTTCCCTTTAATCCTTTAAGGCTTTTGTATTCCACTGCTTGGGTAGCCTCACCATGGAAAACTGTTTTTTTTTCTTTTCCCCTTTCCTTTTTGACTTCTATCTTCTGCTCAGAAGCAGGTATATATAATCAGATTTTATTTATTTAGTTTTATTTTCTTTTTTTTGAGACAGAGTCTCCCATGTATCCTTGCTTGGCCTCAAATTTATTATGTATATGAGAATGGCTTTCTCCTTATCCTCTTGCCTCTGTCCTCCAAATCCTAGGATTAGAGACATGCACTGTTTTGCCTGGTTTTATTCAGTGTTCGGGGGTCAAAGGTTTCCTCAGTCTTTGGTCTCTTCCTTTCTTGCTCCCCTCTTTCCCAGGTCTCTCAGGCATACTAGTTACCTAAGTCCTTGGTAGTCTACACTGATGGTCATCGCCAGGGTAGAACTTGTGGCCAGCAGTGTTGGCCATCGCCAGGGTAGAGCGCGTGGCCAACAGTGTTAGTTCATGTCTTCTTTGGTGCTTGGAACAGTTTGTAGATTGTGTCTTCAGTACCCCTAGCAGCTTGAATCTAGTTATCATTTCCACCTCCTTGAGATGGCTGCAGTACACCCACTTGTTACATGCGCAAGAGTTGGGTTTCATGGAGGCTGGGTACCAATGTAGGCCCATGACTGAGCTAGTGTATAACACTGGACCTGTGATTTTACTTCCAAGAAGTAGCAATAGTAATAAGCATCATGTATGGTAGCTGCAAGAGTTAAAGTAAATGACACAGTGATTCCCCCAGCATGGAACATAGAGTAAAAACAGAGCCAAATAGCTGATATTTCTCCTGCTTGAAATCTAATAACTTTTGATTCGAGGTTTGTGGAGGCACAGAATTGACTATGTAATTGACTCAAAACACTTCTGTTTAACACTCTGGGTTTTTTTTTTAATCTTTCCTGGCACTACCACCTCCACTTAGATTTTATGGAGCTGAATTTGTTGGACCAAGTTTTATGGAGGAGATTCGATAGAAATTCATTCTAAGTATACTGTCTTTACTTTTCCTGTTGTTTCTTTTGTAAGGTGACTTAGAGACTGAATTTTTAGTCACCACCCTCTAGAGGAAGCTACAAATGCTTGTAGGGTAATTCAAGGCTCTCTGACTCTTTAGTGTTCTGGAATGACTATGTTGAGATAAGGAATGCATGTAGATATTGTCCAAGGAGTTGTGCCAAACTGGACTTGGTCAGTTTTTCTTTCTGTTACTTGTGGATAGTATGACAATTCAGTCACTAGATATTTATTGCTTCTAGTCTAAAAAAAATGCTTTAAGACTGGGGAGCATAAGTTTGAGGCCAACCTCTGCTACATAGTACCTGTCTTACCAACAAAATAAAAATAGACTTTATGTATATTTATGTGATTATCCTTCACATATTTTAGACAACATATTTAATCATTATTAAGTTATAGTGTAATTGTTATGAAGTGTCTAACAGTAACAGGATATAACACTCTCCATGTACAGGGTCCCATATATTACAGATTGACTGGGAAACTCACTATGTAACTGAACATGATCTTGAACTTGTTTGTTTAGATTCTCACTGTGTAGTCCTACCTGTCCTGAGACTCGCTTTGTAGACCAGGCTAGCCTTGACTCTCAGTCTCCCGAGTGCTGAGTTTAAAGGTGTGCACTGACCATCATGCCCGGTAAGGTTTTTCATACATCTTGAGTTGAGTTTTGTGTACTGAAAAATGATGAGATCACCAATTTACCACTTACATATGCGGTATTATATCTCTTCTAAGTGAAGACAGACTGATGGTATTTAATAGCCTGCTAGGATAGGCCTTGTGAGTGGTCTAACAGGCTGCATGACTGCTGTGAGGGAAGTGTTTGTCCTGGCTATACTTTTTTTTTTAAGTGTTCCAAACTCATATTTAATGCCCAGACCCCAGTTTTTTTATATGGAGAAAAATAAAGTACCTCATTTATATTGTAGCCTGGCCAGCTGTCCCAAGGACAAAGAACATTGTTTTGCTGGGTCCTTAAATGCCAGATCCAATCCTGCGTGATGAGTTCCTGACATTGGTGGTGGTGGTGTGTGAAGCTCATTTTTGGCTTGTTCCAAACACTGTAGCAGGTCTACTCTGTTTCCTGCTTTGGGGTTAGTGAGCGCACTACACTAGAATGTGTGACTGTGTACCTGGACCTGAAGGCTGCAGGGTAGACCTCAAGAGCCCTGAGCTGAGCCTCACCTGGAGGTTCAGCTTCGTCTTTGACGCCTGTGCTCACAGTTTATTGTACTGTATTTAATTTTTGTTTTCGTTATTTTGTGATGCTTGTGGAGGAGCACTGGGCTTTGTGTAGGGTAATGTGTTCTGCCACTGAGTTAGCCGCACCACCAGCCTTCTCATTGTTTATGAAATCCTTTCTTTTTATCACTTGAGAGGAGATGTAGGGGTTGTGGGACCTAGGCATGGGTGAGTAGTGAACATTTTGAGCATTGTTTTCCCCTGTGAGGATCCAGGCTCTACACATACAAGCTGTATGTATATTCTGTGACTTGTTAGTGTGTAGAGTGAGGAGTGGGCTGTTCTTTGTGTGATGTGAATTTGCATGAGGTGGGGTAGATAACCTTTAAGGGCCCAGATTTGAGTCATGTGGCCCTGGGTCTAAGGTTCTTATCTACTTGGTTCTTGGGTTATGTTTATATCTTTTTAAGACTCCATTTAAAAAATGTGCTTTATAGAATTGTTTGTAAGGATTAAATAGTGTTAAGCAGGAGAAATACTCACAGAATACTGAGAATATACAAAACATTCAACAAACATTTCTATTAATGTCATTTTACCCAGAGGTCTGTTGAAACAGGAAACACACACACAGTCCCTGATTTCTGTGAGTTAATGTGTTACTTTTGCAGGGAACTTGCCCTTCAGGGATTAGTCCTGTTATTAAGCAGTCAATAATCAATGGAATTACTTGTGTTTCTTGATCTTCTCTTATATGTTAAATAGTCTTTGTATGTTTGCTCACTTAATCTTCGGTATAAACCTTTATACTGTTTTGAATCCCTATGGATTCCTATTGAATCCTGAGGTTTGGAGTCTAGAGAAAGTGATGTGGTTCAAGTTGCTGGTGTCAGTAGGATGTATTCCTAGCTCTGTGTGGCCCCTGCATGTGTGCAACCAGGACTCTGAGTACCTACAATTTTGAGTTGCCTGTAGGCGATTAGTGTTTGGGGTGATGCTGGGGAGATCAGTGCTGCAGGGTCTTTGCTCACAGTGGATGTGGAATGCTTACTAAGGAGGTTGATCGATTCTTATTTAGGCTGTTTACAGTGTTGGGGGGCATTAGTTTGAGTAGAGGGTCAGCCAGAGCAGTGACCTGAAGGCAGGAAAAAAACAAGTAGTGAGGGGACTGGGATAGCATGCATGCCTCCTTCCCCAGCCTGGCAGTGTTTCAGGAGTGCTCATTAACTGGGGTCTTCAAACGATTTGATAAGTAAAGCTCTTTTTGAGAGTATCTGGGAAGAACAGAACCAATTAAAAACTGTAACATTTTGGCCTCAGATTCTTACCACTAGAAATCCTTTTTCTGGAAACACTCAAACTCGGCATGATATGTGTAGGGCAGTTCACTCCATGTATTGCTTGTAAAGAATTGACTTGTGTATTATGTTGGCTGAAGGCTTACAGTACCTCCCTGTTGTACCGTATTGTACAGCTAGTTAAAACGGCGAGTTTAATCTGTGTCATTACATGTAAACGGATGATACAGTAAATGAAAAAGGCTCTATTGGGTGATTCCATTCTTGGAAAAAATTTATAACCCATTTGGGTGGGTGGCCAGCAACAACATGGATCATTTATCCATGGCTGCCTCTGGATTGGGTGATGTGTATGTTTGAGAATAACTGATTTACACCTGATGATATGATTATTAGCATCTTTTGTGTCTTGTTTGGACAGGGACTTACATGGTTATTCTATCTTTTTCTGAGGATTAGGACTGGGGCAAGAGTAATGGGAAAAAGCTGTTACACCTGTGACCTGCTCTTGTAGTTTATAGCAAGCATGAATTTTTTATAAGGCAGCTTGAGGATTATGACTTTACTGTATTAGATAGTGGCTATAGTGGCTCATTGCTGACTTACTATTACATGGTCATCTCTGATGGAGAAATTACCTTTTCCTTATCGTGATATGAACATCTACTTTGTTCTACCTGAGTAAGTTATCCGTAAAATTACCGATGATTTTCATTGTCATACAAATCAGCAGACTTTGCCACTCATCCAATTTTACAAAGTCCTGGTGGGGGTTATTGCATTTCCATCTTTCATTTAACGCCTATGTTGTTGGATTGAAATTCTCCCTGAGAAAAGCAACACACCCTTTGAAATGCTGTGAAATTGTGATCTTCTCATCCCCAGGTTCCTCAAACATCAATTTAGACCCAACGGGAGTCTAAGTTATTAAATGAGCTCCACGCAAACTGTGAAGCTAGAGTACGTGGCAAAGTTGGCTGGAGTCCACTTTTCTTTGCTTCCCGGTAAAACACAGAGGAAATGAGCCTGGGAAGGAAATAGTTGCAGTTCAAACAATAATAACAGCAACAACAAAAAGATGTCATAGGGCACTTTTGATGTGCTAGACTCTGTGCTCGGTGACTTCACCTCCTTCACTTCTTTCCTTCTGTACTGAAATTTTGTGCCATATTATCCTTCTTTGTGTGTGTGTATATGTGTGCGTGCATGCGTGCGTGTGTGTATGTGTCTGTGTGTGCATGCGTGTGTGTGGAAACTGAGTCTTGGAACACTAAGTACCTAGCCACAATGCTTGGACCTCAAGACAGTCTCCTTTGATTTGTAATTTAATTTTTGTTCTTGTTTGAAACAGAGTCTGTTTGATGTAGCCTGGGTTTAGCCTTGTGACCCTTCTGTAGCTGAGGATGACCTTGAACTTGGGCCTCCTACTTGTTGAACACTGATTATAGGTGTGCAGCACTCTGCCCAGCTTTGACTTGGAATTTGAATACTAACTCCACTAGTAAGAGATCTTGTCAGCCTCATCTTTACTGACATTTTGACCTGGCCTGACTGATTTCTTGTTGGAGCCTGTGGCTGGCACTGTAGCCACATCCCTGGCATTTACCCACGGGATTCCAGTGACTCCTGCCCTTTTCTCCTTACTCTAGTTGTCACAAAGAATGTCTTAACAAAAGCCTCCAGGAAGGTAGAACAGTTCCTGGTTGAGAATGACTACATTGTACCAAATTAGGGGACTATCACTGGATCCCAGTAAAGTCAAGGGTTAGTAGGCAAAGGTAGGGATTCCTATGCTTAGTAGGGTATAAACTTGCCAAGGTCAAATGATTTTTTTTCTTTTTTTGTCATTGTCCTTTGCAAAGAAATTTATTTATTTATTCACTTATTTATTTAGGCAGCAAGGTTGTGTTTGTTTAAAACCTGGGGACCTGGAACCAAGTAGCTGTAATCGTACTGGTTAATGAACAATGGCTCTGGTCAGAACGTTGAGAAGGTGGAAACACCTTTGGATCTTGTCAGTCCTCTTTTTCTCTTTTTCTGGATCATTTTGGGATACGCTTTAACCAGGAAGACACATGTTAGTCATTCCATATGGTTCCATTCAGCTTTTTAAAAATGACACTTTTGGACCGCGGGTGTATAGCTAGCTCAGTGATGCTTAACATTTATGAGATTTTGTGCTCAACAGACAACAACATGGCTGCTTAGAAGCTGCTCAGTGGTTTGGGCTCCATGTGGGCACTGGGCATGCCTTTCTCTTTAAAGGCTGTACACACAGGTCTTACAGTTGGCTAGTTTAATGATTCATCCTGGGAAGCTCTGTGTGGTGCTCGAGTGTGTTCTCACATCTGGACTTTTCTTTCTCGTTTGTTCCCACCTCTGCTTTCCTCCAATAAGCTGGTTCATCAGCTCTTAGTGTCATTTAGTGTTTCAAGATGTGGTAGGGCTTGGAAACTTCCAATACTGTCTCTCGATATTTATAAGAAGATTTTTTATAATGAATGTTTGTTGAATAAAGTACACTGTGGGTTGTTCAAGTTGAGTGGGACATGGTGTACTGCCTCCCTCTCCCCCCATTCCAAATCCTAAGATAGCACTTGATTGCTTGTCCAAAACAAAACTTTTATTGCCTATCATTCTTCTGAATGTAAAAGCTGTAACTTTCCAAAACCCACTTTGTTTACTATCCAATTAAAAGAAAGAAAAACAGATCTGATTGGGACAGTTTGGATTCTGGAGGGAGGGTTAGAGAAAAAAAATTGAGCATCTATTGGGTGCTCTCCTTATGAAAATGAGTTTAGTGGCTTTTTTCCCCCCTTCAAGTTTGTATGTTAACTGGGTCTGGAGAAATGACAATTAGTTTAGCTTACACGTAGATTGCCGTTGCTATGCCGCTTTTTCAGTGTTAGTTGCCTAGAGGAGAATACTTAGGATAGTATCCTTCACTTTCTGTTTGCCTCACGGGGACATAATGCAGTTGCCTAAATTGGCTCTCCAACATCCCCAGCATTTGTTTGGAATGACTCACCTGCTGAAGGAGGAGCTGCAGCTCCAGTCCTCACGTCTGGTTCCCAGCTAGGAATCTCTGACCACACTGGTCCACTCCATCCTCGGGACCCCATGCCACTGAAATGCCACCGGTCACACTCAATTTTCACAGAGAAAGCTTTGGAACCCTTTCTTAAGGACGGCGAGAGCACTGGGTAGGATCAGAGCAGCGATAAGATATTTCCCATCTATTGTTATCCCTGCCTGGAAAACTGAGGGCAAAGGTGCTTTATGACCGAGTTGGTGGTGTGTGGTATGCAAAGAAAGTTGAAGATGAAATAAAGCAGGGTTTATACAACTTCCTCCACATCCCACAAACAGGAAATTCCGTAAAGGAAGCTACATTTTACCAAAAATGAGTCCTTGGGGATTTTTAGGTAACTGCTTTACTAATGACATTGGAGTCCAGCCAAGCCAGGGAAAAGTCAGTGTTGACTAGGAGGCTGCCAGGGGGCGGTCACCTAGGAAGTACAGTTCTGTTCAGCCTTTCTAATCACCTGTCTAACGCTACCCTGGTCAGAGGGTTTCAGCTTCTTTCGGTCCACCCCTTCCTTGTGTGCTCCAGGCTTTGCTAGGCATCAGAGAGTATCATGGTGTGTCTATGTGTGTGTGTGTGTGTGTGTGTGTGTGCGCGCCCTTGGTTAATGCTGAGATTCCCGTGGCTGGTTAGATCCCCTGGGATTCTCGAGGACTGGGTTCCTTCCAGCCTGGACGCTCACCTTGTCTCACTGTTTACTCCTTTTGTCCTTCACTGTAAAGTGTTGCTAATAGCAGCACCTACTTCATAGCCTTGCTTGGCTCTGTACCCATATCAAAAATAAGATTTGTTTTAAAAAACAAATTTCTGTCAGACAGTGGTGGCAACACACCTTTAATCACAACACTCGGAGGCAGAGGCAGGTGGATCTCTGGGAGTTTGATGCCTAGCCTGGTCTACAAAGCGATTTCCAGGACAGCCAGAGCTGTTGTTATATAGAGAAGCCCAGTCTCGAAAAGACCAAGAACACCCCCCCCAAAAAAAAACAAAAACCAAAACAACAACAACAAAATCCTCTCTCTCCTTTCTGACTGCCCACTCTGTCTGTGTCATTCCTGTGTCTGTGTTCCCCCCTCCCCAACCCCCAGGGCTTCAAGAGTTAATGGACTCTTGAGGCCAGGCTGTGAAGTGGCACTCTGTAAAGTCAGTTAATCTTTAAGGAATGCCACTGGGTGTCAAGTGTAGTCTTGGGGTTTAGCCCTCTCCATACCTTTGTGCTGGATGCATGATTGTGCCCTGTGATGGAATTCAGGTACTCCTTGTTCTTAGGAGTCCTAATGACTCAGCCACTGCAGCAGTCAGGAGGCCGACTCACCAGCTCTGCAGCGTTGGGCTTTTGTTTAGCACCAGGCCACTACTTGCTTATTTCTTTAATAGGAAAGTGACACGATTTGTCTTGTAGGATTGGTATCAGAGACAGGCATACCTGCACTGCAGACCTGAGTCTAAGGGAAGAGAAGAAAACTTGTTTTCTAGAACTAGGATTGTCTGGGCTCTGAATCTTCAGGAAAGTCCATGGTCTCTGCCTGCTTCCTTCACCACCTTTTTTCCTGCTCACTTGGTGTGTCCTGCCTACAAGCCTTACACATTGACAGGGATGTAGCACACTTCACAGTGTTGTTGTGCATGTACAAAAAAGCCTTTTAGGCCTGGCCCCTACTTCTCTCACCAGCCCCAGTCCATGCTGTCCCAGAGGTGTCTTTCCTGAGCTGTGCCACGGGGCCCTTGCATCCCGTTCCTCTCTTACTGGATGTCGCTCCCCTCCATTCCTAGTTAACTCTGACTGTTCTGTAGGCCTATTTCTGGTGCCACTTTTTTGTTTTGTGAAGAAGGCTTGCGCATTCCCTTTCACAGCTGTGCTTTGATACACATCTGTGGTTATGCCAGTTGGGTCTGTTCCCACCAAGCCCTGTACCATGCTGTGGTATGGTTTAAGATGTTACTAGTTTTTCTTCATTGTATCTATATAACCCTTGCCAGGTACAGGGCCCACATCTAGTGGGGTTCTTACATTAGGGGGGTGCCCACATTTTGAGACTTACTAAGGGAAGAGATGAAGACTGGAATGGGAGAGGCCACGGCCTGACTGTAAAGTACCTGGGATGCAGACTTAGTTACAGTAGGTCTGGATACCCTAACATTCTCTAGGCACCGTGCTCAGATTAGGGAGCATGTGTTGGAACCCAGTAAGATTTGAAGAACAACTGTATAGGTGGTCTGCCCCTCCCTCATTTTGCATCTCCCCTACCCCCAGGAAAGTGTAGCATATAAAGTGAGCTGGCATTTCTACACTGTGGCTCTGTACGCTGTGTTTCTTCCTGTCTGCAGTATCTTCTCATTAGCATCAAGCCTCTGCATAGTTCTGTCCCAGCGCCCTTGATGAAGTTTGAAATGCTTCCTTCTAAACACTAGAATGTACTGAGGACAGCTGCTTAGGAGGTAGCCAGGGAGCTGATCTTGGTGCTTGCATCATTTTCTCTTTGTGTGCAGTTGAATTTGCTCCATCTTGCTGTCCTCTTCTGTGCTGCAGTGGGACCACGTTGGAGACGTACTGTGTCAAAAGGTTTAGTCTGCTGATTATCAGGCATCTGTTAAGTTTGGAGTGGATGTCCAGCTTTTCTGCTTCTTGATATTCTAATGGTCTTGTTCATTGGCAACTTTATTCTTGCCAGTTAATAATACAGGAAAGAGGCAGTGTGTCACTGGGAGTTGGGAGCACCATGGCGACCTGGAGCTTGCAAGAGATAATGAGATGAAGCTGCTGAAGTTCTGTTGGGGTAGGACCAGACGCACACCTCTCTGGAGCACTGGGACTCCACATGTGTGTATCTGCATCCTGCTGTGTGTGTAGTGATGTTCAGTAGAATGTATAAGAAATATGTGCTCTTTAAAGCTAGGACTGTGGGGCTGGGGAGGGGTGGCTCAGTGAATAACAGAGCTTGGCCTGCAAGGATAATGACCTGAGTTTAAATTCCCAGGACTCATGGAAAAATCTGAGCATCGCTGTGCATGCCTGAAACCCCAGAATTGGAGACTAGAGACAGGCAGATTTCGAGAGCTCTCTGGCCAGCCTAGCAAAAACAAACAAGCAAGCAAACACACAGAGAACAAATGATAAAAAAACCCAAAAAAACAAACAAACAAAAAACTCCAGTGAACTTCCAGTTTAGTGAGACACCCTGTCTTAGGGCAGTAAGATAGAGGGCAATAGAGAAAGATGCACAGTGTCCTTCTCTGGTTACACACTTCCTTGTAGGGGTGATGTACTCATCTACTTGTGTGCACATAACACATTCACACAACAGCCTCAGTGCCTGTCTTTCTCTCTTTGCGCCCCCTCCCATAGGATCACCAAGCCCTAACTGATTCTAAACAAAATTCAAGGACTCACATTCTCACTCCTCAGTGATAGTCATGTCTCTGTTCAGATGCCCAAATGTGTGTTTTCTTTAAACAGCAATGCTGTATGTGGTATCCTCAGATGCTCATGTTTTGGTACCAGAGGGTGACCAGAGCATAAACAAACAAAAAAAAGTCACTTGGGAATTGTCAAAGGCTTGACACTTTGCTGAAAGTAAGTCACTCACTCTAGTTTGTTTCAGTCACATATACATATACACATACATTTATAAATGCATATAGCTATATATAAACACGTACATATACATAGTATGTGTATGTATATATCACAAATGAAAAATTCTTTACTTGGTTTTATGGGGAAATTTTCAGACTTTAAAACTCCTTGACTGTATTTTGTGTTCAAAGGTAGGCATTTGTTTTTCTTCCTGTCTACTGCTGGAGGTCTCAGAATTTCAGACTGTTACAAGTTACTTCTGATTTGCTGGTATTATTAGTGTAGTAACAACATAAATGTTTCCTGTTTAGATTGCTGATTCTGGCCTGGTAGTTAGATGATCCTCAGGAATAATAGACAGTGCTAAATGAAGCTGTATAGATTCCTATTTACACTACAGGGTAATGTCACTAGTGATAAAAGTCAATCTGTAGTACAGGAAGAAGTGTATTGTTGCTTTAAAAGTTATTTCTGTTCTCTCTCTCTCTCTCTCTCTCTCTCTCTGTGTCTCTTTCTCTCCCTTTCTTGCCTGCCCTTCCATCCCTCCCACCTTTGTCTCTTGAAGTCCATGCTGTCTGAGGATGATTTTGAACTCTTTTTAAAAAATATGCATATGAGTATTTTGCCTGCATATTTGTTTGTGGTTACATACATGCAGTATCCATGGAGGGCATGCGATCCCCCGGAACCAGAGTTACAGATGATTGGGAACTGCCATATGGATGCTGGGAACTGAACCTGGGTCCTCTGAAAGGAGCAAGCGATACCCTTAACTCTCCAGCCCCCGACCTTGAATTCTTAACCCTCCTTCTTCCAGCTCCTGAGTGCTGGATCACAGGTGTGTGTGGCTACACCTGGTTCTTCCTGGCTCTGTGCGGTGCCTAGGGATCAAACCTACACCTTTGTGCATGCTAGGCAGGAACTTTACCAGTTGAATTACATCCTCAGTCCCTTTACACATTTGAAGAGCAGCTCTGTGTAGCCCATGTAATGTAGAGACCCTAAATGACTTTCTGGAGGCGGTGTCTTATTTAGTATCTACAGTCCAGAGACCAGTAGTAGAAACAGATTTCTAGAAGAGTACATGGAGAAACTGTGTAATTTCCTACTGCCATAGTTCCAGGGGGCCCTTTGTCTCAGACTGTGTGGCTCAGTCTTGCTCTGCATACCTGGCAGGTGCTTGGCAGGTCTCTCCCTCCTTTGTTCTTTGGTCCCCACTACTCTGTCTGAACTGATGCTATGTTCCTCTTTGTGTCCTTCCCTTTCTTTGTCTTTGTACTTTGGTTGCTAGTTTGTTTAAATCTTATTGTCTCCCATTGCTCTCACCAACCACTGTCTTCATCCTGTCTTGTAAGACATAGGAAGGGACTGGAGATTCAGGAGTGGGGCTAGTCTTGACCCGGAGGTGCCAAAAGTTTTCAGAGCAGGGGGCACTCAATGACTGTGAGTATTGATTACTAGACAGCTGAAGGTGGGGTTGTTACTTAGAAATACCTGGTAGGGATGGGGTCCTGATTAGTGAAATTGTAAACTGACTTTTCCCCCTAAGACAAATGGCCTTACAGAAAGGAAGCAGGAAGGGTGATTTTGATTCACTGTTTCAGAGGGATTTCAGTCTATCACAGAGAAAGCATGGCAGAATTCATGACTCTGCGTGTGTGAGTGTGTGTGTGTGTGTGTGTGAGAGAGAGAGAACGAGCGAGCTCCTTCATAGGAGCTGAGAAATATGGGCCAGAATAAGTGTCAGTAACCTTTAAAGGCATGCCCTCAGGCAGGTCTTACTTCCTAAGAGTTCCACAGTTGTGGAAATAGAACTAACGTTCAGAATATGAGCCTATGGGAGACTGTGGTAGTTTGAATGTGATTGGCCCCCATAAGCTCATAGGGAGGGACACTATCAGGAGGTGTGGCTTTGTTGGAGTTGGTATGGCCTTGTTGGAGGAAGTGTGTCACTGTCGGGGTGGGCTTTTAGGTCTCATATATGCTCAAGCCATGTCCAGTGACTCAGTTCACTTCTGTTTGTCATTGGATCAGGATATAGAACTTGCAGCTCCTTCTCCAATACCATGTCTGCCTGCACACTGCCTTGTCCCACTGTGATGACAATGAACTAAACCTCTGTAAGAGAGCCAGATTAAATGTTTTCCTTATAAGCGTTGCTGTGGTCATGGTGTCTCTTCACAGCAGTAGGAGCCTAAGACAGAGACGTTTCTGGTTTATCATAGCTGCTGTACCCAGAATTGTGTCCTTAAAACAGGTGAAGAGCCTAGGTGATGTCCTTTTGGTTTAAGGAGGAAAAGATGCTGCTCATTCAGGTGTGGCACACTTCATACTTTGCCTTCCCTCCCCCCTCTCACCTCCCAGCAGGCTGCTGGGGATACTGAAGCCTCCCTTGCAACACATCCAGAGAGCTGCAGCTCACATGAGCTCCAGATTAAATCTAGTGCTTCTCAGTAAGCAGCTGCTGTCTGGGTTCCATTAAAAATGAAAAAGCTATTTAACATGGCAAATTCATAACTTCACGGATTTCATCTTGATGAAATCCAAACGTTGGAATGATAATTCAGGAGATGTTTAATACTCTTCTATATTATGTTTAAATTAAATGTCAATTGGATATAGAAGGAGCCATTCTCTATTAAGATGGCAATGGTATGTAATGTATGCTGGGGACTCTTCTAATTGTAACCAGAACCATTGTTTGTAATTAGGACTTCAAAGGCAAGTTCTTGGGCTTCTGTAGCTGAATTCATTCTTCTGGTCTCCATTGTGATTTTTGCCCATCCAGGTGTTTGCTTTAAATATGCTATACTCAAAGGTGTCTGATTGAAACTCAGAATTTTTCCACTTAACGTTCCTTGTGGAGTTCTTTTGTTGGTGATTTATCATTAGGACATATTTAATATTTACAAGTGTGCCTCCAGAGTATTTCCTGTCCTGTATATACAGTGATCTTGACTATCCATGAGGGTGTGTGAGATGGTTATGTGTCTGGATTTTCTCTCACCTCTGCTTTCAACCCTACTTCAGTGCCTGGAATCAAACCCAGTGTCTCATGAACACACGCTGCAATTTTTTAAGTTGTGGGTCATGACTATCTGAGGCCATGCAACTCAGTGTGAAGATGGTTCAAAGTTTGGCAATAGGGAAAGATTTATGAATGCACAGTGACTCAAAATTAATTAAAAGCCAGTGCACAATGAAGCTGAGCTACTCTGGCAGCACTCGCCCAGTGATTCACTGTGTACTTCACTGTAGCCTTTGTTCTGAGTATACGTGTGCGTGGACACAAGACACAGCGCATGCCACATGTAATGCCAGTACATGCATGCTGCCTGAAACACCTCACTTTTAATGTATGCATATGTATCACACCCCAAACACATGTATGTATATTCACACACACACCCCTAAACATGCATGCATGTATGCAAGTGTGCGTGTGTATTCAGTTTTTCCCTGTGGTATGAAGAATTGACTCTGGAGCCTTATGCATGCTATGTGAAGGCATACCACTGTGCTGCATCCTCAGTCTATGCACATACATGCTTTTTGAATACATTACCTTACACATGATTCCAGCTAGCTTTGCCATATAGGAAAGAAGAAACATTGTTAGCTCAGTCATCAGGGCTGCCCATGATCTTCTGACCCTTCTGCCTTCACCTCCTGAGGACTGAGATATTTGGTGTGTACCACGATGCCCAGTTTATTCAGTGCTTGAGATGGAATCCAGGGCATGGGGAGAGATTGTTCTGGTGAGCTCATCTTCTCTTGTTACTGTTACATTGGGGAGAACAAACAAAAAAGTGAACTTTACTCCAAATGAGTTGCAACATCTTTCCAGGTTGGAAAGGAGAAGTGTTTGGCTTTCTGATGTCTCCGTAGCATTTACTGTACTTCTGGTTTCATGGCGTCCTACTTATGGTGACTTTCTTTCCCCAGATTGGACAACTGTTGCTACATTTTCTGTTAGGGGGGACCTTACCTCATCATTATGTACAGAAGCCAAGCCCAGGAAGAAGTGCCCCGTGTTGTTTGTGAAGGTGTGGGTAATGGCTGGTGGCCAAGGAGAGGTGGTGGAAGGCAGTAATATAGGTAGTTTATGGCCACTTTTGTGACTCCCATCTTCAAGGGAAAATGGAATTAGCGACAGATGCCCGTTTTATAGATATGGAAACCATGCCCTCTATCATGCCTCTCTTTCCCCTTTGTTCCTTTTATTTTAAAATATTTTTATTCTTCAAGAACTACATACATAGTATTTTGCACCCTTGTGCTAAATTTGCTTTCTGTTCCTGTGATAAAACACAGACTAAAACCAACTTGGGAGGGAAAGGATTTATTTTAGCTTCAAGTTTATAGTCCATCATTGAGGAAACCAAGGCAGGAACTTGAAGTAGACAGCATGAGGAAATGGATGGCTTGCTTCCCCTGTGCTCCTCAGTTTGCCTGCTTATACAACTAAGAACCGCCTACATGGGGTGGCACTGCCAGCGTGAGTCGTTAATCATTTATCAGGGGAATGGCTCACGGACACATTTATAGGTAAGTCTTAAAAAGACAGTTCCTCAGTTGAGGTTCCCTCTTCCTAGATGCCTAGTTTGTGTCAAGTGGACAAAATGAAGCAGTATGTTCTTTCCCGTTATATTTGGTGTTAAGGCTTAAACCCATAGCTCTTTACACTCCTAGTACATGCTATAATGTGAACTACTGGTTATTTCTTTTGTCTGTTCAGGGCATTCAAGATGCTTCTCTTAAATGTATGGATGTGGGGTCATTACTGGCTGAGTAATTTATGTGTGTCCATTGATTCCACCCTGTTTTAATTTTCCTGCTAGTGCCAGTAATTGGATGTAATTTACGTGGCTGGGTAAATGGCCCTTCCCATGCTACTTGTTCCTGAGAATATCAAGGATCCAGCACTAAAGGGTAGTGAAAAGCACTGTTTTTGCAAAATAGTCCACCTAGGATATGTGAATCTTAATCAGCACGAAGTTATTTCATAGATCTTTTGCTCTCTACACATCTTAATAGGCTCTAGTTCCTGCCCAACAGCCATGTCCTTAGGAGTCAGCTTGGAGTTTGTCTTCTGTATATTTGCATTAAAAGGAAACAAAATGTCAAGTGATTAAAATGGTAGCTTAGAGAATTCTTTATTATGGAGACATTTTGCATAGTGAGCTCTCCCCTTTTCCCTTAGACATATTTTTCCCCTTTTGTGTAAATTGCCCTTTGTTTCCAAAAAAGCTAATTAAAAAGGCTATATTTCCAATCTAAATTTTGAAGTTACTCTTTGTCCAAGCAGAACTATTGGGAGTGCCTGGCAAGAAATTTCTGTGCTGTGTGTTGGTTTTGTTTATGAGATTCACTGAATAAAATAGAGACTCTTGCTATGTCAAAAGGCTGCAGAGCTTCTGAGCCCACTGAGGCCCAGGAGAACCTGTAGGAGTGGTTTATCAACCAGAACTTGCTGTGGGCACAGGGAGGTGAGGGAAGGCTTGGACTTTGCTAGTTCTGCTATGGGTAGCTTCTCATTTCATGTGTATGATAAGTTTCAAATTTCATCTATTTTTCTTTTTGTAGTGATAGGGGAGCGGGCCTGCTTTTCGTCCTGCCCGGCTCCCGCACG
>LOJH01003878.1:7337-37755 GCA_001685095.1 Ellobius talpinus
CCTCTTCTGGCCTGTAGGCATACACACAGACAGAATATTGTATACGTAATAAATAAATAAATAAAAAAAGGTCACAGAGTTCAGTCTTTCTAGGTGGTCACAGAGTTAAGCTTCTTCTTGCCTCAAGTCTTCTTACTGCTCTGCCAGTGTGAGGGGTACATTTTCTCACCTACAAGAATAGGATCCTTCCCTCATGTAAACTTCTGTAGCATCCATATGACATTTACTTCTTGTAGGATTGATTTTTATATGAACTCATTACTATGTAATGAGTCTTTTTCTGTCCTGCTTGCCAGCTCCCAAATAACGACATGGAGTCTTCTTATTAATTATGGAAGCTTGACCTCTAGCTTAGACTTGTTTCTAACTGCTCTTTTAACTTAAATCAACCCATTTATATTAATCTATGTTCACACCCTTCACTGGCCCCACCACAGACTCAAAAGCCATGCATGTGAAAGGTAAATGCCTTATGAGGTTGGCTATATCTGTAATGCTCCTACCAAGAAAAAAGTCTCAACTTCATCCAGGTGCCTGGTGCACAGTGACTACTCTGTAAATACTTATTGAAAAGATCTGAACAAGTGACATCCTGGGATAGTAGTCCAGGCACTGAGGGTAGTGGCATGAACATGTGGGAAGGACCAGTGATAGATTCTGACATGTTCTCTTTCTGGCATGGATAGAGCTGATGAAGAGAAGGCAGGATTCTGAGTAAAACTTTAAATTTCTTACTTTTTATGTGTACCCCCACCTCTACAGTTCAATCTCAAGATAATGAAAAGGAATTAGCTGCTCTCTTCCACCTGTGGTTAGAAACCAAAGACCAGATCTTCTGTAAGGTACGTCTCTTACATTTTCATTACTTGGGTTTTTAGAGCCCTTAAGTTAGTAAAAATTGTCTAGTTCATTTATCTGGTAATGTTTTCCCTTTCTTCAGCAGGAAAATGAAGACAGCTCAGATGCCATGACACCTGTCCCTCGAGTGTGAGTATATTCTTATGGTGGATAGTTTCCCATGAATCCATGACTTTTAATATTATTGCTGTGGATCTGCTGGCTGCTTTAGTGTGTTTGAGTTGTAGTGGACTGGAAGACCCTAGAAGTCCATGGACTAATATGCCTCAACATACTGTAGGAGGACATATATGCTTCTTAGTAAGAATGGTTCCTGACCACAGTAGTCTAAGATGATCTGCCTTGTAGATGGGCAGTGTCCTGTGTAACCTTCCTGGTTTCCACTTCAGAATGATTAATCTGATTCAAGTTCCTCATTTTACTTGTAAAAAGAAATCTATGGAGTGACTTGCTAAAGGTGGTGTCTGGACCCTGACTAGAGTTCAGATCCTTTGCTTTCTAGTAGTGCTCTTCATGCTTAGTCATCTCACGTTCCTGACTCCTGCCTGTTCAAACTGGAGTTCAGAGGCCCATCCTTACTGTAACCATTACGTGCACGCATGCATACTTACGTACATACATATATATGTGCGTTCACATAGTGGGGGTTTAGAACTCAACTTCTTTGCAAGGCAGAAATAGCACTCTTGTCATCAAATATACTTGAAGTGCTTTGTTCTACCAAGAATGACATTTTGTCATTCAGCTGACTTTTTAGCAATGCTGAAAACAGTAGGTAAAGATGCCATCCTCTTTCTGTTTATTCCAAACACTTGAGGATCCCAAGAATGGGGTAGCATGGGAAATATCAACATGACTCCTATGGTAAGAACTGGAGAGTAGACTTAGTAGGATGAGAACTTTTGAAGGGACATTTTCCCATGTAGCCAAGGGAGTGGTTCATGACCCTCTCGCTCTCAGAGATGACGTAGAATTCTTTATGTTCCAGAAGAACTGACTATGTGGTGCGGCCTAGCACAGGAGAAGAGAAACGGGTGTTTCAAGAGCAGGTAAGCTCTCTTCAGAAGCACTGAGCCCGAGTTTTCCTTGATATCAGCTCCTTGGATGTTCATGTCCTTCAGCTTAGATAGTTGAGTTTACTTGTTGGGGTAGAACTGATTTGGTAAATGGGAAAGAAATTTTATTATTATTATTATTTGGTTTTTCGAGATAGGTTTCTCTGTAGCTTTGGAGCCTGTCCTAGAATTAGTTCTTATAGAACAGGCTGGCCAGCCTCTGCCTCCCAAGAGTTGGGATTAAAGGTGTGTACCACCACTACCTGGCAGGAAAGAAACATTTTTTTGACTGTCTTTTCTTCCAGGTAGCAGAATGCATTTTACTTCCTTGCCATTTCCTAGGTGACCAGTTGTGAGGACTGTTTTTTTCCACTGTGGTTGGGTCATAGTTCTTTGCTTGTTTCCTCCTTATTGTAACATCTCATTTGATCCATTTATTTTAAGGGAGTGCTAGAAAGAACCCCACTAATTGTGACATGGTAATTTTCTGACTTTTTTTCTTGGTAGGAGCGTTACAGGTATAGCCAACCTCATAAGGCATTTACCTTTCGCTTGCATGGCTTTGAGTCTGTGGTGGGGCCAGTGAAGGGTGTGTTTGACAAGGAGACCTCCCTCAACAAGGCTCGTGAACATTCCCTGCTGCGTTCTGACCGACCTGCCTATGTCACCATTCTGTCTCTTGGTATGTGGCATGCATGCCTTTATTACTAGGAATTTCTTATTTTTACCCCAGAACTTTCCTCAGAATTTTCCTGTACCAAACCTTAACCCCTCGCACACTCCAGCCATTGAGGATCAGTCTCATAAGTTTTGAAATCTAAGAGATGGCAGGATAGATTTTGTGCTGGGAGATGGATGCCAGGAACTAAGTAGTGCTTCTTTTTGAAGCCATGTTCAATTCATCTTGATGAACTCTGCTTACAAGCTGGTAGTTACATCAGGTATAGCACTCTGCTTCGTTAAAGAGTTTTGTTTGTTTTGTTTTTTATTTCCTGAGAGAGGTCACATGCCTGTAACCCCAGTACTTAGGATGCTGAGATTAGAGGACTATTGTGAATTTAAAGGCTGCCTATGCTACATAGTGTGTTTGAAGCCACTTAGTGATATTGTCTCAAAAAAAAGAGGGCCTGTAGAGATGGCTCAGCAGTTAAGAGAACAGACTGCTCTTCTAGAGGTCCTGAGTTCAATTCCCAGCAACCACATGGTAGGTCCCAACTGTCTATAATTCCAGCTCTAGAGGATCTGGCATCTTCATACAGACATACATGCAGGCAAAATACCAGTGCACATAAAAATAAATAAATCTTTAAAAAAAATAAGAGAATTCTTTGTGTTATGAGTCCTGTTGGTAGTCTAGTGAGACCTCTGAACTCCTTCCCAGAGTTAGAATTATGCATTTAAATTCCTTTTCCTTTTTTTTTTTGATACAGGGTTTCTCTATATAGTCTTAGCTGTCCCAGAACTTTGTTGATGAGGTTGGCTTCAAACTCAGAGATCTCTCTGCCTCTGCCTCTCCTGAGATTAAAGGCATGTGCCTCCCCAGCCCAGCTGCATTTAAATTCTTGAAATACTTAGAGTTGCAGAAGAAGCCAGTTATGTTTTAGTAATTATTAAGACATTAAAACAAATTTAAATGAAAAAAAGTTTTTGTTATGATATTGAATGATAGGACCCAGTAGCAGATGTTTCAAATTTTCTAACTTCCAATAGGGGTGAATGTAAGTGATTTGAATTGTCTTCAATACCTGTAACATAAAAAGTATTTGATTTCTATTGTAACAGTATAGTAATATCAATGTGTGATTTATAATGTTTGTTGATAATTGAAGGAAGTGTTAAATTACTTTTTTAGAATCAAGTTTATAGAACTGCTTTTCTTTTATCCTATATATATATATATATATGTACATGAATTCATTTTATTTTGCTCTAACCCACCCCTTACTCCCTCCTTCAACACCTTTCTGGTCCCTTACCTCAGATGCTCTCCCAACTTTGTTTTCACTAAAAATGTATATTATATATATGTGTGTGTGTATCCTACTGATGAGTTCATTTAGTGTCATCTGCATGTATGTGTGGTGTGGGTGTAGGACTTCACTGTAGCATGGGTAACCTATCCCTCCTTCGAAGAAAACTAACTTTATCTCCACTGGCTGCCCTGACTGCCTGTAGCTTTGCAACCAGAAGTGGAACCTTTTGAACCCCTCCTATCCATGCTGGAATAGTGACTAGGTAGATCTTGTGCGGGTCTTGTGTAGTGACCACAGCTTTTGAGAGTTCATGAGTATAACTCCCTCCATGTCCAAAAGGTGCTGTTCTCTGCAATCCTCCCTAACCTCTCTCTCTTAAAATCTTTCTGCCCACTCTTTCATGACATTCCCTGAGCCTTGGTGAGGGGTGGGTGTGATGTCCTGTTTGGGGATGAGAACCACTTCACTCAGTTCTAAAGTATCCATGGGCCTGATTTTTCCCTTAGGTATGTTAAAAGTGTAGTAAGTTCATGCACTATTTACAGCCACTAGAGGGCAGTGTGCCTTAGCCTGGCAGATGAGGCTCAGAGACCTCATTCTAGGGAGCTCAGTTCTACCAGAACAGGTCAGGAGATGTAGTATTCACTAGAAGCTTTGCTTGACTCCTGGATTTTGCATTTTCTGATACCAGTTCGGGATGCTGCAGCTCGGCTGCCTAATGGAGAAGGCACTCGAGCAGAGATCTGCGAACTGCTCAAGGACTCTCAGTTTCTTGCTCCAGATGTCACCAGCACTCAGGTGAGTTAGTGAAATAGCTTTTTTTTTTTTTACTTCATTTCAGAATGTATTTGAGAAAAACTATTAGGAAATGTAAGTTACACTTTTTTTCCCCTTGTGCTACCAAGGTTGAACCCAGAGTCTTATACCCATCAGGAGCTGTATGTGCTTCCTCTAACATAAAATCTTTTAAAAAATGAATAAGTCATCTAATCCCAGCACCTGGGAAGCAGAGACAGGTGGTGGATCTCTTGAGTTTGAAGCCAGACTGGTCTACAGAATGGGTTCTAGGACAGCCAGAACTGCACAGAGAAACTTTGTATCAAAAACAAACAAAAAAGAGCAAAACAAAAAATCAAATCAAATGAATAAAAGATATCTAGGCATGATGACTTGTACCTATAATAAATACCAGCTACCTTGGGAGGCTGAAGCAGGACGATTTAGAATTTGAAGCCTAGATAACATAGTAAGACTCCTGCCTCAAAAATCAATGGGCCAAGGAGATTTTTCAGTGGGTAAAGACACTTGCTGTGCAAGCCTGATGACCTTACTTCACTGGAGTCTGTATATGAAGCTGGATGAGGTGACAGATCTTTAATCCCAGCATCTCTAAAGTAAGGGTGGAGTCAGGCAAGGGAGACTCACCTTTTCTCTGGACTAGCTAGCTTGGAATACACAGTGTGTTAGAAACAGCAAGAGATTGTGTCTCAACAAGGTAGATAGATGGTGAGCAGCAGCCCTGAAAGTTGTCTTCTGACTGCCACACACGTACTATGGCAAATGTTTTGACTATATTCATATCATACATATAGTAAGAACAATAAAATAATCCAATAAAAATACTATGACCAAGTGGGTAGAGAAATGACTTAATGGTTAAGAACAGTGTCCTTCCAGAAGACCCAGGTTTGATTCCCAGTGGTAATTCACAACTGTATTTTTTTAAAGATATATTTTAAAAAATTTTATTTCTGTGTATGTGTGTTTCTATTAACACATGCCATGTGAGTGTAGGTGACCATGAAGGCCAGCAGAGGGCATTGGATCCCTTGGAGCTGGAGTTATCATTGGTTGAGCCACCTGATATGAGTGCTGGGAACAAGAACAGCAGTGCTCTTAACTGCTGAGCAATCTCTCCAGCCTTCTTGTAATAAAGGAAAGGTTTCTACAGTTAATTAGTTCACAGGATGCATTACAGTGAAGACAATTAGTATCTTAGCTGTACACCATTCCTTTCAAAGTAAGCCAGTGAAAGGACAGAGCTAGGTTGGGATCTAGTTTGTTATTCTCTGTGACTTACATCTAGTTTTTCCTGGGAGTCCAGATAACTTATTATCGTGGCTGGACTTTTCCCATGTCTCCTTTTGCTCTGTTCGTAGGTGAATACTGTAGTGAGTGGTGCACTGGATCGACTGCATTATGAAAAAGACCCTTGTGTGAAATATGACATTGGACGAAAGCTGTGGATCTACCTGCATCGTGACCGGAGTGAGGAAGAGTTTGGTATGTGAGCCCTTCAGAGTGCTGACTAGATGTGAGGCTTCTGCCTTTTGTTCCAGATCTGTTACTCTGGTAGCATTCAGTTAGGATAGGATTATGGAGGCAGAATCCAGTCCACCAACAAGGCCATGGGTTGTTTTTGTTTTTGTGACAGGATCTTGCTGTATAGCCAAGTTGATGTGGAACTTGCTGTTTGGGCAAGCTGGCTTTGAACTTGAGATGATTCTGTCTTTGTTTCCACAGTTCTGGACTTAATAATTGTGCATAGTCAAGTCCAGCTTTTTGTTTTGCTTGCTTTGAGACGGAGTCTAATCTGGTAACAGGCTGGCCTTGAATTTACTGTTTCCCTGCCTCAGGCTCCTGAGAAGTGGGATTACAACTTTTATTTGGCGAGGCCTTTGTTTTTAACAAAGATCTTCTCATTAAGCATGCTAAGGCCAAATTTCCTAAACTGTATAATGTTTTTCTTTATAGAACGGATCCATCAAGCTCAAGCAGCAGCAGCTAAAGCCAGAAAAGCTCTTCAGCAAAAACCCAAGCCGCCATCCAAGGTGGTAAGTTACCTCGTGAGGGCGTTTACTTTAGAGGTTCTGAGATGAGGCCTGCCAGCAGAGACACTTGGCTTTTACCTGACCCAGTGAGTGCATCAGGAGCCTTCTTGATGCCTGAGGTAGACCCTTTTTTCTTTTCTAGAAGTCCAGTAATAAGGAGAGCTCCATGAAGGGTCTTAGTGGCCCTTCTGAGCAAAGCCAGATGAGCCTCAGTGACTCCAGCATGCCACCTACCCCAGTTACACCTGTAACCCCCACCACGCCAGCATTGCCCACCACCCCCATATCTCCTCCACCTGTATCAGCAGTGAACAAAAGTGGCTCTACCACTGTCTGTGAGCCAGCTAAGTCAAGTTCAGGGTAAGTACCCGTGTTTCTTCTCTTGCTCTTTCCCTCTAGAGTCTTTCTGTATGCATGTCCTGAGTTTTTGTGTTCTCCCCCTTGATTTTTCATATAGTGTTCTTCTGGTGTCCTCACCAACAATGCCACAGCTAGGAACGATGCTTTCCCCAGCTTCCATCCAGACTCCACCCAGTTCTCAGGCTACTGCTCGGGTTGTAAGCCACTCTAGCTCAGCTGGACTGCCCCAGGTTCGGGTGGTAGCCCAGCCCAGCCTTCCTGCTGTTTCCCAGCAGTCTGTAGGGCCAGCACAGACACTACCACAGATGCCAGCTGGACCACAGATTCGTGTGCCAGTCACTGCTACACAAACCAAAGTAGTACCCCAGGTAAGTGGATGCTGCATGTCATTGGGATACAGGGACTATATATAGACCTAGAAGTGGGCTACTCAGTGACTCAAACAAGTAGAGCTTGAGGAAGACCTGGAAGTCATATATTGTTGGTATTAATGATGAAGTTCAGTGAACTCATTTAATGTTCAGAGTTTCAAGGGAAATGTTCAAAGCTTGGAGTACTTTTAGGTACTCTGTTTTGCATGTCAGAAACAAGATCTTCATTGTCATATCAAGGCCCTGTAGAAGGAGAATTGTGCTTCTAAATTTCCATTGTGCCTTTAGCCATGCCGCTGATCACTTGTTTGAAAGATTCACATATTTTTGTCTCATTTTCCTTTCCTGTATGTAAAATATCTTCAGCATATGGAAATGAAATAAGAGGTTAAATGTAAAACATTGTGAACATGATACAAATATAGGAGATACAGTGTACATTCCAGGGTGTGGTGAGCTTCAGGCTCTGATAGCAAGGGTACTTTCAGAAGACTTTCTGAGCGGAGTTGTGCAGGGCCCTTGCATGACTGCTGATCCCATTTTGGTGTCTAATTGGTCTCTTGACTTCACATCCTGAACTAGGCAGTTATGGCAACTGTTCCAGTCAAGGGGCAAACTGCAGCGGCCTCTGTACAGCGGCCTGGACCTGGGCTTACAGTGACAAATCTCCCTGCTGCAGTCAGCCCAGTAAGCAAGCCAGCCATGAGTTCTCCCGGGAACTCTGCTCCAAGTGCCTCCACGACAGCCGTCATCCAGAATGTCACAGGACAGAACATTATCAAGCAGGTATGTGGACCTGACTCTGAGTGGTGTCCTAAAGGTAAAAGCAAAGGAGTGATGGTGTGGGATGATCCTGAACAGCCTGGGTGCCTATGGAGGAGGCTTTGTTGCCTTTCACTCATGGTTTGGAGATTTTATCAGGTGAGTGCCCCGCCCCCACTCCAGAAGCAACCTTTATGCTCATCTCTTTTTGTGTATTTCAATATTTGGTAGCTGGAGTTTGGATTTATGGGGTAGCTTCCCTGGTTATGCAGTTAGCTCCCTGTAAAGGTGGAATATACATTTGTTTTTTCTTGACTGTGAATATGCAAGTGTGATCTTATCACTTTAAAAATTGTGAAGCCTATTGACACCTGGTACTAGAGCAGTGCCTCTTGTTGACTTTACCCCACTGGTTTTTGTATAGACATTAGCCAGTCTGTCATGGCATTGTGGGTAGGTAGGTGAAGAAATAGATCCACTCAATGACAAAATAACATTTTTATTTAACAGGTATGTATTGTCTTTGGGGAATTTAGGCTGTGTTAAAGAGACTAAGCCCCTTTGTGGAGCTCATATGTCATAGGAGTAGGCGACAAATAACTATATCAGTGTGAGATAATAAGAAACACTGTAGCCAGGCGGTGGTGGTGCATGCCTTTAATCCCAGCATTCAGGAGGCAGAGACAGGTAGATCTCCATGAGTTCAAGGCCACCTTGCTCTACAGAGCGAGTACCAGGACAGGCTCCAAAACTACAGAGAAATCCTTTCTTGAAAAATCATTAAAAAAAAAAAAACAAAAAAAAAGCCCCAAAACTGTGGTGATTTGGGTAAAGATGGAAAGATGGATGGGACATCATGTGTTAGTTTAGCTGTGATGATGGGAAGCAGCTTCTCTGAAGAAATGACATTTAAGGGGATGAAGTTGTGCCATGTAGTGGTGACCTGGAGATAAAGTACTATGTGTGTAGACTGGAAATTGAGTGTGGTACATCAGGAGCACTTTTGTGGAGTGACAGGGAACTTAGTGCACAAGCAGTGCATTTGGTGAGGTTGACGTTTGTCACAGTGTGTCAAGTTTTGATGTGACGGTGAACACAGGCAGATTGTGAACTCATCGGGTACTGGATCTGGTTTGTAGTTAATCCCTAGCTACTGGATACAGTGCACTTTGGGGAACAAGAATGAAAGCAAGAAGACTGTAGAGTAGCTGCAGCAGCCTGGGTGAGAGGGATGGAGGGTGTTTGTTAGCTGTGGCAAGAAGGGAATGCAGCTCGTGTGGTTTGCTGGTAGCTTGAATATGGGTCTAAAAGAAGTGTTCCTGTGGGCTCTAGATGGAATAGTTAGGTGTAGTGGTGTTATTTATTGGGAGGGAATAAAGTTGGAGTATGAAGAATCTGGGACATATAGATTTAAGATTGGACAGCACCTGTGTGGGATGTGGTAAAGCATGGATGAGATTCACTGTGTGTAGCTGTTAAACAGCTGTGACTGGGACCAGGATCTGGATTGTTAAAGGGAATGTCAGGTGAGGAAGCAGAAATAAGTAAATATGAATAAAGAGAAATGTTGCTTCTGAAGACAACATAGAATTTGGGCTGGAGTGTTGTGTGCAGGTGAATCATGAAACAATCAGATTTGATTTTTTTGTTTTGTTCTTTTGATGGCCAGTATCATATGTATTTGCTTTCTATGATAGTGGTCCAGTAGAAGGGCTACCAAGAGGAAGGCATTGAGTAGATCAAAGGGTCAGGCTCTTAATAACATGTTGGGTACCATGAAGCTGGTAGTGGTGAACCCAGGGAGTCTGACTCCAGAGCCCCTTCTTGGAGCTAGTGCATCATGCTTGTGCTCAAAACACGTGGGCTAACTGTAAATAGATGGATTTGAGTTACTGGAGGGTGGTGTGGGGCGGGGATGATCAGATACGTGCTGACAGTACTTACTCCATTGTAATGGCATTGTGAATAATATTTTTAGCTTAAAAAATCCTTTACACCGTATGGTGGTGTCTTATGCCTTTAATCCCAGCATTCGGGGGCAGAGGCAGGTGGATCTCTGAGTCCGAGGCCAGCCTGGTCTGCAGAGTGAGTTCCAGGACAGCTGGGGATATATAGAGAAACCATCTCAAGCAAACAAACAAACCCAAAAAACAAGACAACGAAAATAAAAAACCCAAAATCCTTTGCTAAGTAAGTTATACACACAGAGATGCACACACATTCAACAAAATAATGTTTCTTGGTTTACTTTAAAATATTCTAGTTCTTGTGGGGTGGGGCTGGTAGGTGTAGCTTAGTGGTGAGGCCTTGGATTTACTTTCTAGAACCCTTTGTGAGGGCAAGTCTCAACTCCCAGCTTACCTGTACTGCTGGTAACTCTGCCAAAACTCCAGCTCAATCTCTTCCATTCCTTGCTAAAGCCAGGAAAGGATAGATAAGCTTGACAAAGTAATTACATTTGAAGCTGGGTAAAGGGTATATGGTTTGTTTTATCTTTACTTTTGTTTGTGTTTACCATTTTTGAAAATGAAAAGTTAAAGATACATGAAGTGTATGCCTATGAGTAGAGGTTTGCCTAATCTGTGACACTGTGAATCTTTTCATTGGTACTGTATTTCCCCGTCCAGGTATCAATCACTGGGCAGCTTGGTGTGAAGCCCCAGACAGGCAGCAGCATTCCACTCACAGCCACTAACTTCCGTATCCAGGGTAAGGATGTACTGCGCCTGCCACCCTCTTCCATCACCACAGACGCCAAGGGCCAGACGGTTTTGAGAATCACTCCGGACATGATGGCCACATTGGCCAAGTCTCAGGTTACCACAGTCAAATTGACTCAGGACCTCTTTGGGACAGGAAGTGGCACTGCAGGCAAAGGCATCTCCGCTACCTTACACGTCACTTCCAACCCTGTCCATGCAGCTGACAGCCCTGCCAAGGCCCCTTCAGCCAGTGTTCCTTCATCAGCTCCAGCAGGTACTACCGTGGTCAAAGTAACTCCTGATCTCAAGCCAACAGAAACCTCAAATTCAGCTTTTCGCTTGATGCCAGCTCTTGGTGTGAGTGTGGCAGATCAGAAGGGAAAGAACACAGTGGCCTCTTCAGAAGCAAAACCTGCTGCCACAATCCGCATTGTGCAGGGTCTGGGAGTGATGCCTCCTAAAGCAGGCCAGACTATTACTGTTGCAGCACATGCAAAGCAAGGAGCCTCTGTCGCTGGTGGGTCTGGAACTGTCCATTCTTCAACGGTGTCCTTGCCCAGTATAAATGCTACTGTGTCTAAGACTGTGGCTGTGGCTTCTGGGGCAACAAGCACCCCCATCAGCATTGGGACTGGAGCCCCCACGGTGCGACAGGTCCCTGTTAACACTACAGTTGTGTCCACACCCCAGTCTGTGAGTATTGTTGATGGTGAAGATTTTAGCCTTCTGCTCAGGAAACTATTTTCTGGAAGGAGATGGGTGTCTTAGGGTTTCAGTTGCTGTGATGAAACACTATGACCAAAAGCAAGTTGGGAAGGAAAGGGTTTATTCAGCTTTTATTTCCATATTGCTGTTTATCATTGAAGGAAGTCAGGACAGAAATTCAAGCAAGGCAGGAATCTGTAGGCAGGAGCTGATGCAGAGGCCATAGAGAGTTGCTGCTTACTGACTTGTTCTTCATGGCTTGCTCAGCCTGCTTTCTTATATACCCTAGGACCACCAGCCCAGGATGGCATATCCCAAAATGGGTTAGGGCTTCCCCTATCAAGTACTAATTAAGAAACTACCTTACAGCTGGATTTTTGGAGCCATTTTTCTTGATTGAGGTTCCCTCCTTTCAGATGACCCTAGCTTGTATTAAGTTGTCGTAAAACTATTTAGGACACAGGATTTTGCTATAGCCCAGGCTGGCTTAGAACTTGTTATGTGCCTAAGCTGGTCTTGACTCACTCCTCATTTGTTGATTTTCTTCTCTCAGTCAATCAAGTGTTGGAATTGCAGGTGTGTACAGCCAAGGCCCACCTGGAAAAGTTCTTCAGGTTCGGCCCCTGTCCCTTAGGAGACTAAGAACTAGGAAACTGATCTGTCCATATCACTCAATTTGGCATATAGATTTGGGTTGTTTGTTTTTGGAATACAATTTAGAAAAGTGAAGCATGTGTATGTGTTTATATGTACACATATATATCCTTAAAATATAAAGAATAATGTCAGAAGTATAGGGTAAAATATAAAATTTTCTTGTCCTTACAAGGGTTAATGAATAATGTATTTATCCTTCAAGCCCTTTCCCTGAGCACTCCATGTAATATACACCTAGTTAAGAATGTCTTGGGGCTCATTGTAGGCCATACTCAGATATTGACCAAGCCCTGTTTAGTGATGTGATAATACATAGGAGCGCTTCTGTTGAGGGGTCTGTTTTCACTGCTGCCAGTGTGCTACAGTAATGCTCTAGTGCAAGTTTTTGTTTTTTTTAAAAGTATTTTTGAAGCATAGATAACTGAGTCTCGAAGATACACATATTGAAAGTTTGACACACTAATTGTGACCCTGCAGCACTGGGGCTAAAAACCAGAGTCTTGAGCCTGCTAGGCAACTACTCTACCACTGAGCTACATTCCTAGTTCCAAACTGAAGAAAATATTTTCTATGCATGTAACAATATATAGCTGATAGTCTTTTTGGTAGCACAATTAGTGCTGCCTTTTTTTAACATTTATTTATTTATTTTTTATTTTATATTCACTGGTGTTTCGCCTGCATGTGTGTCTGTGTGAGGTGTTAAAGCCCTGGAATTGGAGACAGGTGTGAGCTGGTGCTGGGAATTGAACCTGAGTCCTCTGGAAGAGCAACCAGAGCTCTTAACTACTGATCCATCTGTGCTCCATCCCCTTTCCTTCAGTCTTTTCTTGGGTTTTGGTTTTGTTCATTTCTTTCTTTCTTGATTTTGCTGTGTCCTTTGCTGGCATGGAACTCTCTATGTAGACAAAACCACTTTAACTTTCTTGGTGTTAGGATTGTCACCAAGACTAGTTTGGTCTGCTGTCTTTTTTTTTTTTAATTTATTTATTTTGCTTGTTTGTTTTACGAGACAGGGTTTTTCTGTATAGCCCTGGCTGCCGTGGAACTCACTTTGTAGTCCAGGCTGGCCTCGAACTCACAGAGATCTGCCTGCCTCTGCCTCCCAAGTACAAGGATTAAAGGCGTGCGCCAACACTGCCTGGTCAGTCTGTCATCTTTTAACTGAGTATTTAGTTTTCTCTGATTACTTCTACCAGTGTTTTCTTTAATGGTTTCAAGGTTTTGTACCTGTGCCACCTTTTTTCCAGGTTGAAAAAATATTAGCCTTTATTTTCACAAAATTTTAAGTGTAAGGAAAAAAATATAGTTTGTTAGTCATTTGAAATAGTTTTGCAGGACATAATGCAAAGCTCAGAGTATAGATCACTGTGAGATCTTCCTGCATTTTTCAGAGAACAGCCACGTGTAGATCCATAGAAAGGCACTATCTCCAGCTATCCTGCTGCCATCTTGTAGTTCTCTTTAATGGGCTACAAATAGTATCTAAAATGTATTGAGTCAGTGTGGGACCTGCTACTTTGTATCAGTCTCTGATTTCCTTACAAATAACCTGCTCATGGGAAATGTCCATTGTTGTCCCCCCACCTTCCTTTTTTAAAGCATTCTATCAACCATTCTCTTGTATTTTTTAAAATTTTTTTATTTTTTGTGCATTAATGTTTTGCCTACATGTATGTCTGTGTGAGGGTGGCAGATCCCCCTGGAACTGGAGTTATAAACAGTTGTGAGCTGCCATATGGGTGCCGGGAATTGAACCTGGGTCTTCTGGAAGAGCAGTCAGTGCTCTTAACCTCTGAGCCATCTCTCCAGCCCCTCTTGTATTTTTTTTTTAATTTTATTTTATATGCATTGGTATTTTGCCTACATGTCTGTGTGAGGGTGTCAGATCCCCTGGAACTGGAGTTATAGACAGTTGTGAGCTGCTATGTAGGTGCTGGGAGTTGAACCTGGGTCCTCTGAAAATACACTTACTGCTCTTAACCTCTGAGCCATCTCTCTTCTATTTTTTTAAAACCAAGCAAGATTTACCCATGGTTATAAATTATCTGCTGGGTGTGTGACTCAGTTATAGATCACCTGCTTAGCATGTGGGAGACTTTAGGTTTCATCCCCAGTACTGGGTGGGATGGGTAATTTTGTTACTTATCAAACATCAAAAACTAGGCAGCCTAAGAGTAGGTGCTATAGTGACTGTTTTCTTTCCTCCAGTGAGGTGGGATTTTTGACCTCTGCATTCCTACATAGACACATTCTCTTTTTTCTTTTTCTTCTTGGGCCTTACTAACTTTGGAGTTATATTATTTTTCACTTGGCTAATTTTATTGTTAGTGTCCCCTAACTAACCTCTCTTATTTCTGGAGATGTATGACTTGTTCTTATCAGATTGTCCTGCTGCTCACTCCTGTGTGCCTATATCCCACTTGGGTGCTGTCCATTTTGTCTTTAACTCTAGAGGTTCTCTGTCCTTCCTTACCATATAGTTCTGGGTGTCCAGCACTATACCATGTGTTATGGATACCTAGACAAATAGGTTCACCAATCCAAGAGGCTTAGGACCTGGGACTGCCAAGTGAACACACACTTTGTGGTTTAGTGAGGAGTGTTGTTTCCGTGGAGGTATAAACTATGAGAAGCCACATAAGGAAGAAGTGGATAATTTCAATTTCAGTTGACTTGGTTCTCATAAACTGAGCTAATACTTTCTTTAGGAAATGTAACTGGTTAAAGCGTTTCAACTGGTGCTTCTACCAAATATTTATGAAAGAAATAATGTAACAATAGTCTAAATTTTCTTCTAAAAGTAGAGGCAGTGGAGTTATTTAATTCATCTGTGAGGTCTTGTGTCATCCTTATACCAGAACCAGATGTAGACATTACAATACAGCAAAGCCGTAGGCCAACATCTTTCATGAATCTGGATAGAAAGTTCATGAAATTCAGCAGTATATAAAGAATTATACCCAGGAGCTGGAGAGATAGCTCTGTAGTAAGAGCATTTGTTTTTGCAGAGGACCTAGCATCCATATGGTGACTCTTTACCATCCATAACTCAAATTCCAGGGGATTCAATGTCCTCTTCTGACTTCCACTAGCATTAGGTACACATGCAATTCACAAACATACATGTAGGTAAAACACACACATAAAATTAATCAAAAATTTTTTTAAAGAATTATACTCTTTATTAGTCAGATTTTGTATTGCTGTGACAAAATACCTGCCATAAACTAGGAAAATATTAATTTAGAGTCAAGGTTGCAGAGTCTCTGTCCCAGTCTTTAGCTCTGTTGATTCTGGACCAGTGGTGAAGCAGGAAATCATAGTGGTGGGAGTGAGCATGTCTAAGGCTGCTCAGCTCATGAGAGGAAGTGTCAGTGAGAACCAGGAATTAGGCATAACCTCAAGAGCACACCACTGCTCTTACTTCCTCCAGCTAGACTCACTTCTTAAAAGTGTCTACAATCTTCTAAAGTAATCAGTATATGAGCTTGTGAGGGACATTTCATACTTAAACTATAACATTGCACCCTTTGTCCCGACATAACACAAAATGAAGTTTACAGCACTGTTCAAAAGTCCCGGTCTGTTAGCTGAGTGTATGGTGCATTCCTGTAATCCTAGCACTAGAGAAGCTGGGGCAGGAAGACTGAATTGATGTATATAGCCTGGGCTATATAGAGAGACCCAGTCTCAAGTTCCATTCCCCCTGGACTTCTAAGTTCAGAGTCTCCTGAGACTTAAGGCAAACTCAGAGCTTGAGCTCATCGTAATAAACAGGCATATAACTTAACGAATAAGCAAGTTTATTGGAGTTACTTGGGTTCTGACTGCAGGAATATTGGAACCTTTGGGGGAATGAGGATTAGAGCTGTCTATAGTGCTCTCGCTTCTCCGTAGGAACTAGCTGTTTGCTGTATCTCCTTCTAGCTCACAAATGCTGATTGTTTTCTTTGTAGGGGAAGCTGCCTACAAGGATCACAGTTCCTCTCTCTGTGATTAGCCAGCCAATGAAGGGCAAGAGTGTTGTTACAGCCCCCATTATCAAAGGCAACCTTGGAGCCAAGTGAGTGCTGTTTCTGGAAGAGCAAATGCAGTTTTGCAGAAGGCGAAGGTGCTTGATGCCTGACATTTCCATCAGTAATACACATCGAATCCCCAGTACTGTTTTTGAATGCAACAATTAAGACATAAAAGAGCCATTCTGTGCCCGGCTTCTATTGTAGAGTAGGAGGAATACAACAGGAGCACTAAAGCGGGGATACATTGAGTGGTAGAAAATGAGGAGGACAGGGTGTTGGGATGGGATGGTTGGAAGATGTTGCTGGATCAAAGGATCCTCCCTTTGATATTTGAGCCTGAGCTTAAGACGGTTTGGTGAATGTTGACTTCCTCTGGCCCTGACTTAAGCAAGGATAAAGACTGATGCAGTCATTTGGGCATTCTTAATCATGATGAAGCTGTTTGGGGATGTGGGGGCAGCCTTTTTCTTTCCTAAGGGACAGGGATCTTGCTGGGTTGCTGAGGCTGCCTCTCACCTGTACTGTCTGTAGTGCTCTCAGCTCTCGTTCCCATGTGTCCAACTGGAAGAGTTTCTTGCCAGTGACTCATGATTCCTGTCTCTTCCTGGGCAGAGTATAGAGTTTAGAGTATTTTATCCACTACTCTGGAGGCTCCAGCCATGGAAAGTATAGAAGTTTAGAATAAAGGTAGCCCTAGTATGAGATTCCATTTGAATTCAGAATGCTGAGGTTTTTAATGAGCACAAGGACTCTTTATTGTCCTTCATTCCATATGGAGCTTCAGTCTGAGCCAGAGCAATGTGTGGTCATACCTTACTTCTGTTTCCCTTCCACAGTCTCAGTGGGCTGGGTCGCAACATCATCCTCACAACCATGCCAGCAGGTACTAAGCTCATTGCTGGCAATAAGCCAGTGAGTTTCCTCACTGCCCAGCAGTTGCAGCAACTTCAGCAACAAGGTCAGGCCACACAGGTAAGGTCCAATGCTGACTGTTGACCATCTCAGCTTGTCTGTTTCCTTTGCTTTTCTCCACTGATGTGCCTACTTGCAGTTCACTGACCAGATCTCCTCTCTTTGTGCGCAGGTGCGCATCCAGACTGTTCCCGCATCCCATCTCCAACAGGGCACAGCTTCTGGCTCCTCCAAAGCAGTGTCCACTGTTGTTGTGACCACTGCTCCTTCTCCTAAACAGGCACCTGAACAACAGTGACTGAGAAAGAGAGGCAGCTTTAAGAGACCAGGCCTCATGCATCTTGGCTGACAGAAAGGGAGCAGGGAAGTTGCTTCATTCCTCTGAGCTCTCCTGCTTGAGGCAGAGTGGTAGAGGGTGATGCCAACTGTGGCCTAGGTTCTGCAGCCACACTCCAGAATGAAGCCCTGACGAGGTTCCATTTTAGGGTTTCAGGGCTGCTCTGTCTAGTCCAGGAGGAGAGAACATCAAAGTCATGGGAGGTCATAGTCGCAAAAGCCAGAGTTTACCTCCTGAGTGGTGGATGCCCAGGGAGCAGGCCTTCCAGTTGGGGAGCGGGCCAGCAGCGAATAAGCCTCATTCTGTGTGAGGATTTTACTTTTTAGTTTTCGACCTTCTTGGTGACTTGTCCAGATGAGTTTTGTGTCGAGAAAATTTTGTGTAACTTATTTTTTTAAAAAACTTATTGTGCATCTTTTATCAAATAGAAATGCGGGCTTTAGTGCCCCTAAACTGATCCCTTCCTTACTCCTTTGGCCAGAATGAGAGCATAATAATACTCTTAACAGGTTGGTGGCTTACTTGATAATGAGAGGTTACATAGTAGGGAATGTAGATCATGAGGTCAAGTGAGACTAGTTTGGTACCACTTACTGAAGGTGGGTGTCAGGGTCTTGGTTGTCCCTGTATCTTCACTTGTGGTATTGTCCTTGACAAATGAAGTTCAGAGCTGTTGAACAAGAGAGTAGGGGTTGCTGGCCGAGATGCTGCTCTCACAGTGCACTTGCGTATAGCCCAGAGATTCTATCTGCTGTAGAACAGCAGTTGCAAACCAGACCCTTGAAGCTGGCCACCTGATTGGAGCGTAGAGAAAATGGTGGAGGTGGGGCAGTGTTAGGAGAGATAAGTCTGAGTTTGCAGGTCTTATTCCTGGCCATTTCACACTTCTCAGTCACTACCAGCTGCAGACAGCTCAGAAGGATGGTTTTAAAGGCCTACGTGCTTAGTGCACTGCTCACATCTTCTGTACCTTGCTGTGGTGCAGGGGTGGGTGGGAACGCCTTTCTGTAGGGACAGGGCTTCCCTGTCTCTGTGAAAGTATCCAAATTATTAAAAAATTATCTTTCATCTCTGGGCCTTTAATTGTTTTCTTTTATGGGGAAGTAGAGCCAGAGGCCACATACAATGGAAACGGCCTGGTTTAAGTGGTAGGTGGGTTGAAACTGGGTCGTTTAGCAAGTTGCAGAGAAACAGCAAAGGATTAGAGTGCTTTTAGCTACAGAGCGACTTTACAATTGCATTTGGTTCTTATAGCAATTTTGACAATTAGAATTGTCATCCCTCTTTAATAGTGAGAAAATATAAATCTAAGTGGAAATTAGAGGAAACTAAGATAAGCACCTGGTCTTGAAACCCAAAGTCAGGTCCCAGTGTTAGAGATGTAACTTAGTAGGGAGAGAGCACCAACTAGCAGGTTGGATTCTCAGTACTGCTAAAGTGTGATGTTAGAGTCATATGGGCCTGTAGTGTAATCTCTTCTCTGGACGTCGGAGCAGAGGATTAGAACTTTACACTCATGCTTGGCTCACTTCGGCTGGCTAGAGGCCCACCTGGTGCTACATTAGAGCAGAAAGTTAGGTCCTCCCAAGTCAGGTCCCCTGTGTGCTGTACTCTTAAGGAAGACTCACTAAGGTGTCCTGGCGAAACCGCAGGTGATAGGATGAGATGAAATCACACATTGATGCCGTGGGAATTGACTGCAATGATGAGAAGTGGGAGGACTATAGTGAGGGGAATAAAAATTACTTGTGTGTTTTATATTTTTGGATATCATATTCACATAGAAAATGATGTGATAGTTCCTAGACAACAATAAGGGAAGGTTGGAGATACTCTGTCAGATATTTACTGTTGACTAAAACCTCTTTTGATTTTCCTTAGCAAATCCCATAAAAGTAACTCTTGCTTTCGGCTTCAGATCTACTCCAAACTTTTATATACTGAGGGTATCTGATTGCCTATCTGATTAGTACATGCAAATATATTGTATATCCTAGCGAATACAGATTTAAAATACAGGCTTATTTAATGATGCCAGTTTGTGGGGTTGACTCCCCAAAAGTCTAGTTTTGCAGGGAACAGCTCTTGTAATACAGTGGCATCATTGATCCTCTGATCTTCTGTTGGACAGATTGGTAAAATTACTCAGACCATGTACCCAAGACAGGATTTAGTGAAAAGCATTCTAATCGACTTGTACTAAGATTTATTTTTTCTATGTGTATCTGTATTTGTGTGAGTATGTGTGGGAACTGGTGGAAGAAGAAGTCATCCAGATGTGGGAGCTGGGAACTGAGCTCTGGTCATCTGGAAGAGCAGGAGGTGCTTGCCAGCCCGGCGGCTCATACTTTTAACACTGTTGAAGAATATTTTGCCATGGAAGATCTTTCAATAAAGGTATCCCAAATCACTGGTTAGAGATACAAAAATAAATTTTAGTATTTTATATTTAATAGTTGTATGTCAATCCCTCAAGAATATTGTTTCTTTGTTCTGCCAATATAAGAAGTCTCATCTTTTTTTTATGAAAATAAAACAAGAAATAAGTTCCTTTTCCAACCTAGACCTGAGGAAAGCAATTTTTTTTATTGTTGCTAGTCAATGAGTCCTTAAATACTTTCTGAATGGGATGGGTTCCTCTCAACTGGCAAACCAAGGGAATAGGGAGCCCAGAGTTCTATAATACTGAATATTTTCAGATTATTCAAATCCCTACATGTGACTTTGCAGAACTTTGTGAAGTTTCTCTTTTAGGTGTTTATGAAGGATAGGGGTATGGAATGTGAGAAAGACACCAGACTTTCCAGTCACAGTTTTGATGGATTTTGCCAGTTCATAGCTTTTTGACCTGCTGACCAACCTCAGGAGGACATCACATGCTTAAATTGCAGAGGCTGTGCGGGCCCACTGAGATAGTAGAGTGCATCCCAGCATCAGAGTGCTGCACAGTGAAAGGTGTGTCTCGGTCTTGAAGGCCCTTCAACCTCAGCCAGCACAGAAGCCCTTTTTACACAGGAACTAATGTATATGCTTAGTTCTCCATGTTCTATTGTGGCTTTGTATGTACTATTTCCTATGCCTGGTGTACCTTTTCTAAAGGGCCAACTCCCCATTTCTCCTCTGCTCTTCCTTCCTCTGTGGTTTGTGCATAGTACTTTTTTTTTTAGATTTATTTAATTTTATGCATGTGGATGTTTTGCCTAAATGTATGTATGTGCACCACATGCATGCCTGATGCCCCTGCAGGTCAGACGATAACATCCCTTTGAACTGGAGTTCTAGACAGTAGTGAAGTGCCATATGGGTGCTTGGAATCAATCCTGGGTCCTCTGGAGAAACACTAAGTGTTCTTATCTGCTGAGCCATCTCTCTAGTCCTGTGTGTCTGTTTTTGTTTGTCTATTTGTTTTGTTTTTGAGACTGGGTTTCTGGCTGTATTGGTACTCAATTTGTAGACCAGGCTGGCTTTGACCACCTGTCTCTGCCTCCCAAGTGTTGGGATTAAAGGTGTGTGCCACCACTGCCCAGTCTGTCTCTGTACTTCTTAACAGTGTCCATCACTATAGTGATACTTCATTTGTATTTTAATAAATAAAGCTTGCCTGAAGATCAGAGAGTAAAACAGCCACCCTGGTCAGGTTTACAGACCAGGCAGTTGTGACACACACCTTTAATCCCAGTAGCCACACTAGTTTACCATAGAAACTGGGTGGTAGTGCTGCACACCTTTAATCCCACCACTAGAGATGAATATAAAATATATAAAATGGAAGGAGACAACTCTCACACAGTCTCATTCTGAGGATTTCTGGAGGCAGGATCGCCATTTCACCCTGAGGTAGAGGTAAGAACCAGTGACTGGCTGTTTGGCTTTTCTGACCTTTAGGTTGAACCCAATATCTGTTTCTGAGTTTTTATTTAATCTTGCTACACATCACACTGTCTAATGATAGCCTCAGGAGTTCTCTCTTACTGTCAATTCCTTGATGGATATCTCATTAATTCTTGCAAATGTTTCAGTGCTAGGGAAGTGGCTGTTTAATAAATACCTGGTGAGGAAAGTTAAAAAAAATAAATTCTACAAAACAACATGTCCAGAATCAATAGTACAGTATCAAGTCTATATATATAAAAAAATCAAAATCCTTACCCTTTGGTTTTAGCTGTTTTAAAATTGGAGGCCTTTTCATAATCTGATTTTTCCCCCTCTGTATCTAGGAGCTACAGACTTGCTATATAATGTTCGTCAATAGGATAATGTTGAAGAATCAGAGGACTTTCAGTTCTCAGCTGAGCTATCAACTAGCTCCTTTTGATTGAAGAAAATCATCTTTCACCTAATTTACTTTCTGATCAAGGCCAAAAGGTAGTACTCTGGTATGACTTATTAGAGAATGTTTCAAAAGTCAGCACTTAAAATACCAAAGCTTATGAGTTTCTTTATTATTTAACAAATGCGTTAGAATTTTGGCTTTGAACTGAAGGCACTGCATTGTCTATCACTAAGTCTCAGTATATTTTTGAGAAGTAACTGTGTGATTGAGAGAAGAGGGGCAAGTTATCAGAAGCAGCATGTGATGGCTTGTCAGATTGATGGGTTATTTCATCCACATGGTCACTTCCTGTTGTAGGTGTTCAGAGTCTTATAGCAATTCTTCTACAAGAACAGGCTTGCTACTGAAAGGTGTATAAATAGTATTACTCTAATATGGACTTTATAAGTTAAATTATGTGTAAAAATCAAGTAGCATGGTACATAAACACCTGAGGTCCAACTTCCTGTATTTGAGTGTCTAGCTTTGTATTAGATGAGGAATGCAAATATGGAGCCCTAAGAGCACACTAGGGCAAGCCTTAAATAGAGGGGACAACTGCTTTTGTTCCAGCTATTGTTGACAAAGGATGAGGTCTCCACTTCCCCAAGGCCTGATGTCACTCCTCATCTGAGCCACTCAAAAGGGCTGACTGGTAAGTGTGATCTGATGATGTCAGCTTCTGAATCCCAATGATTTCTCCTTCTGCATGTCTCTTCACCCTAGTCAGAAAGCTGCAGCAGACATAAGAACCATTGAATTAGCCTTAAGTCCTCTGTTCACTAACTCCATGATGTAAGAGAATGGCAGAGCCCTTTTTCAGGTATCTATTAAACATGGTTATAACACATCTACACATCTGACTTCTATTTACAGAAGAGAAAAAATCAAGTGGTAACCAAAATATTATTATTGAGACTAGATTTAGGCCTCTTGCCATCTAACCAGAAAGTAGAGCTGGAGGAAGCTTTTTTTTTTTGGTCTGGGGTTCTTCCTGGGCGAAGTATATCTCCTTTGAGTCTAGGGGAAATAAGACTTGGGGGGAAAAGGCAGGGGCAGCTTCCACAGCAACAGATCTCCATAATAACACATGCCAAACTGCCAAATTTTAGTTTTCCATTTAGTAGTTGGCCAGATTACTCGGGCTTTTGAAGCCTTGTTTCCCCATTTGTTAAAAATGAAACTACACAATAAAGTGATGAAGGTTAAAGGAGTTAACGTGGTGCCTGGAGCAGTAAGTGCAGGCAGTCAATAGCTCTTACAGTCTGTAGTATGTTAAAAAGTAATTAGAAAGCACTTTCTGCTCTTGGACATATTTTGATGTCTGTATATTTGGGAAGTAAGCAAAACAAGTTTGAACATAGGTGATGGATCCACCAAACCAGTGACAGTAGGGACATCAACCCAGACAGATTGTTGGTTTGAGGATTTTCCTATTATGTACCAGCTTAAAATCTGTTTGAGGCCAGGCAGGCAGTGGTGGCCCATGCCTTTAATCCCAGCACTCGGGAGGCAAAGGCAGGCGGGTCTCTGTGAGTTCGAGGCCAGCCTGGTCTACAGAGCGAATTCCAGGACAGGCTCTAAAGCTACAGAGAGGTGTTTTATTTTTTTTTTCTTTCAAAAGTCTGAACTATACTTGAAACCTAGGTTTAGCATGTCCCAGTCAGCCCATTTAACATAGCTGAGCCTCCTTATACTCTCTGGCAAGTAAGAATTGTGGTAATTGCCCTACAAATGAAGAGTACCTCGTACAGAGTTCAGCATAAAGTTGGCAGTAACTAAGTAGTAGGAGTGAACCACCAATACTTAGAGCCTGGTTAGGGAGAGAAAACTTGACAGCATTGGTTTTAACATACCAGTAAACAAGAGAGTAGTTGATGGCTGTGATGCAAAGGGCAACCAAATAGTGCCAGCAGAAGCACATGGTGATAAACATGATATTGTCCATGTCTTTCTGGTCCCATTCTGGTGTTCCAAATGGGGGGAACAGGACAAATCCAATCTGGAGGAGTAGAGGAGAAAGTTTCTGGTTGATTGTCTAAGAAGCAGACCAGTGGTCTCCATGGCCCACACTGTGGCTCCATGTGTTCTACATGATCTCACAGGTCCTGCACAAGTTACACTGAAAGCCCTATTCACACAGGGAAGTTAAGTCTGATTGCTTCCTAGGATGATTTAAAAATAGCTAAACTTTAGGGCTTTCATTTTTATATGAGTACTTTAGTAAATACAGAGTACCAGCAAGCTATTGGTGGAGAATTACATAGGTCAAGGGGTGGGTGTGGGGATTAAAAGGTCACCTAGACCAGACACCATGCCCTCACTCCCCTACCCCCACTGTATCTGCTGTATTTTCAGACAAGTCACTTGGGGACTTTTCTTGGGCACTTCCAAGGGGACTTCTCAACCCAGACCATATGAAGAGCTTGAATGATACCTGCCAGAACCAGGTTCCCTGAAGAATGAGGATACTGGTTCGGAAAAGCTCCAGCACAATATTATCCCGAAAGATCACCTCTAAAGAGATACTGACACTCCCTCCAAACAAACCAAACAGCAGAAGTGAATGGATGTGCTGGTCCAGTGGAGGTCGGTTGTGAACGTGGAAATAGAAGAGAAAACCTGTTGCAAACCAATGACAGCCATCAGAAACTTGCTTGTTTGTACTTAAGAAGATTCATTCTAGCTTTTCCCAATTATTGGAATTTTTCCCCTCTATACTTGTCTCAAATCAAGATTCTTCAGCATTCAGGAAGCCAGCTGACATGACCACTTGCAACAAGCACATGCAGACTGCTAGTTTTGTGGGTCTCTTGAGAATATAAAAGAATGTGTCTGTGTGCAGACTCCATGACAAGCAATCCAGAGTGGATGTAGTAGGTCAGCTATGGTGCTGGGTTGTAAAAAGTTGGATGAATGAGGGAACACATACACGCACGTATAATGTCTTGAGAGTTGATTTTTCTGAGGAAGGTCATATGTTAATATTTCTTTTAAATTTGGATACAAATTCAACTTGTCCATTTTTCTTTCCCTTGTCTCCAAGTTACCTTCACTGAATACTGCCATAGCCAAAACCAGTCTGTCTACCCCCAGGGGCACAATGTTGAAGTAAAGGTAGGTGAGCATATCAATGATTCCTGAGACACCAAAGAATAGGTACATGGTGCTGTGCTGCCAATTCATTAGCTTTGTCCATTGATTTTCATGGTAGAGGTGGAGGTGAGGCCCATCTGGAACAAACTGCTCTGCCAGGATCCCTGCCAGGAAGTAAAAATAAAAAATGAGGTGGCAAAGGTGTCAATAAGAGAAACATGAGATAGCAGAAGTTGCCTGAAGACATGAGCCAGGTCCAGATAGGGGTGATAGTGGACAAAGGTCAGCAGACTGAGTGCAAAACTGCTGCCATGTAAAATTTTTCTGAGGAGCCGATGGAAACACCTGGCCCTGCTCCTTCAGGGTTTGAGGATGGGGGAGATGCAGAGATAACAGAGCAATTTCCCCATAGGTCAGAGTGTGACTGAGACATTGCTCTTTTGTTGTGGAATATGACTTTAACTAGGCAAAGATGTATTATATTTGTTTATGCTGCATTTGTTTAACTATGAAGATGTGTGGCTGTTCTACCTTGCCTGCCTAAGGTACCCTATCAGTCTAATAAAAAGCTGAGCAGCCAATAGCTAGGCAGTAGAGGGGTAGGAGATAGGTGGGGTTGGTGGGCAGAGAGAATAAGAAGGAGAAATCTAGGTTTAAGAAGGGAGAAGAGAACGAGGGAGAAAAGGGAGACGCCAACCAGCAGACTCGGAGTTGTACATACAGAATGAGAGAAAGGTAAAAGAGCCGTGAGGCAAAACACAGATGAAGAGAACCGGGTTACATTAAGTTATAAGAGCTGTGGGACAAGCATAAGCTAAGACTGAGCATTCATAACTAATAAGTCTCTGCGTCATGATTTGGGAGCTGGTTGGTGGTCCAAAAGAAGGCCTGCTGCAATCTTTGAACAATCAGTGAGCAGTGCAGAGATCCAAGAGAGGATGAGGCTGAAGGGACATGGAATAGAAGTCACAGTGGTGTCCGATATGCAGACCTGAGAGAGTGAAGCAGCTCTGGGTATGTGCTGGGGCTGCCATAGAGTGGGTACCCTTCCTCACCATAGCCCTGTGTTTAAAACACTGGTGAGCGTGTGAGGCCTCACAGTTTCCAGCCATGGAGCCTAAAGAGAGACAGAAGTGAGGCCAGACTGATGAAGCTATCTTTCGGGGTTTCTTTCTCTTTTTGCTTTGTTTAGTTTTTGCTTTTTGAGACAATCTCACTGTTAAGCCCTGGTGGCCCTAAACTTGCCATCCTGTTGACTCTCAAGTACAGGGATTGCCTGTACCACTCATGACTTTTGTCCCTTCTACTTTCTATCATGTTTAGAAGGCAGATTTGCCTTTATACTTGGTATCCAAAATATTTTGGAGGAAGCCTGGAAGTGGTTCACATTTGCTTTCGCCTGTAAGGGATCAAGAGGTTTGTGAAATGGTCCAGGAAAGTGCCACTGATAACAGAACGGGAGCCCTGTGAAGTGGGGACTGTTTGCTCAGAACAGTGACTTGCTGGCATCTGGCAGGAGCCCTAGAGCAGTACTGAACAAATGCCACTTTCACCCACTCAAGATGGCAGATAAAATGTCGCTTTTTTTCTTCTTTATAAAAGGGCAGTGTTGATGCTTTCCTCATCATTAAGTCACACAGTCTTCTTACTTGTTAGCTCCACAAAGAGCCATTGATGCCTGCAAGAAGTCTTGGCTACATCTGGCTTGCAGGAGGGGGTCAGTGTCACAGCCTTATGGCCAGACAATGGGAGGCCAAGGACAAGCCGCAGAGGGATCTTGGGGATCAGCTTGCCGGTGCCCCCAGCCAGGTGTAGCTCCAGGAGGAGCACTTGCTACTGTTGTTACTGCCAGTCCCTGGAGCCTGCTGCAGAACGGCAGTGGGAGATTTGGTGAGAAAGAGAGGGGTTAAAAGCTTTCACAACCCTCTGAGGACTTCTTGACCTTTCTTTTGCCTGCCTTGTTGGCCTCCTTGAGGGTATCCTTCCTAGTAAATGCTTGCTACTCCTGGGTAGGAGGTATGGAAGTGAGGTGGCTGTTAGCCATTCTGAGGTCTAGAAAGAGACTACTGGGGAAAGATTATTTATTTTAAACTAAATCTTATTTAGTGTTTTCCTTTGTTTTAAAAAATTACCCCCCATTTTAATTTGTATTTTCTGTTTTTCAAATAGTATTTGTTGTGTTTCTATAACTTCTGTAGGGCAAAAACTGGTTTACTTGGTAGTTTTTCATAGGTTATATACTAATGTAGGGGCCTATTAGCTATTGGTATAAAGCTTCATACACAATGGCTAGTAAAATAAAACAGACAAGCAGTCACCTAAGATCATGCCCTGTTGTGCCTGCTAGGAAGACATCTATTTCATAGGATCCAGGAAATGGGTTGAAGGTTCTGGGTGTGGGAGGAGATACCATAGGCAAAATTCTGTTCTTACCAATGACTGCAAACACAGTCTTGACTGCACCTTCGATGATCTCAATGCGCTGTTGCTGCTGGCTCAGTCTGTTCTTCTTCAAGCCCTTTTGATGAAAGTACTTCAGTGGGTACTTCACTGACCACCATAGCCCAAATATCAGAAAGAAACTTCCTGGGAGAGCGTGGCCCTTGAAGTTTGCCATCAGTGTTTTAGGACACCTAAAAGAGGGGGACAACTATTAGGTAACTGAATGATGAAGACATATATAGATATAGACACATATAGTTGTGTGTGTGTGTGTGTGTGTAGATGCCAGAGGGCAACCTCAGGTATGCAGTGCCACCCACGTCACTCTAAGACAGGACTCAGCCTGGAGCGCACTATGCTAGGCCGGCCGGTCAGTGAGCTCTACAGACCTGCCTGCCTCCCTAGCACTGTGATCACGAGGAGACATCAGCTGTTTTACATGAATGAAAAGTCTTTCCACTCTATATGTAGTTTGAGTTCATCATGGTGATCTCACACCTTCTCTCTTTCTCTGTCCATCCTTCTTTTGAAGAAGTAACCATAGCCTTTCCTTTCCCCCTTCCTCCTTTTTCTCCTTTCTATCTCTATTTATCTCTTCCTGCCATAATTACCTTACCCTTATACCCTTTCCAATATCCACTAAATAAACTCTATACTCAAGCTCTCTCTGCGTGGTGTATTTGTCTGTCTTCCACCCACTGTGGTCTCCCGCCAGGGGATCTGCCAGAGTTGCATGAATCTTTCATTGGTTTCCTAAACTTAACCTTGTCCTCTGCTCTGCCAAGACCTCGCCAGGTCCAAGAGACACCAGACAGTTCCACACCACAAATCCTGGACAGGAGTTAAGCAACCAGATACCCCAGGACGAGTCCAGCACCCAGCTTTCTCAGGTCTCCCAAGACTCTGGAAGTTCACAAATTAGCAGGAAGCAGTCTTGAGAACCTGATGTCCTCATCCCCTTAACCTGCCATGCCTAACTCCTCGCCTTTTTATTATAAGAGAAAGATGGAAATGTTATCATTCTGCTGACGGTCCCTGTCACCTGGATACCCTATCCCTGATGGTTAATCTGGAGAGGTGCAATTGAAAGCACAGTGCCATGTTTGTAAAACTGGGAAGGTATGTCATTAAAGCTCAGCTATGATGTGCTTTTATTCTGTTTATCAAAATTCTGAATGTTAATGAAGATTTATTCTGAAGAACATGTTTTTCCTTAGGAACTGGGTGGTGACTGAACGAACATGGAGGAAGGGAGAAGGATTGTTGATAGTAGCACGCAGGCTCACTGTTCATGTTCATGATGTGTAATGAACAAACAGTTCTTGACTGCTTGAATTTCCCAGAACCAGCAGTGAAGCTCAGCAGTGCAGTGAAATCCTGTTCGAGCCTCTCCTCTCTACATTTCCATCGTCTCTGGCTGTCAGGCTGTCAGGGAGATTGCCTCTGCCTGGCCTTTTAACCAGGACACGAGATTTCTGCACTCCTCATACAGACCCTCCTTGAATTTTTTCATTTCCTCACCTTTAATGAAGCAGATTGTTTAACCATTGCTGTTGCTGTCGTTTTATTTTCAAGATTGGAGCTGCCGGGCAGTGGTGGCACACCCTTTAATCCCTGCACTCAGGAAGCAGAGGCAGCCGCAGCATCTCTAGAGTTCAAGCCAGCCTGGTCAACAGAGGGAGTTCCAGGACAGGCAGGGCTGCACAGAGAAATTCTGTCTTGGGGGCAGGGGAATCAGAGCTGTGACACATGCCAAACTGGTTCACTCCCAGGCTTGGTGGCTGTAGTGATGGTGGGGGTTGATGATTCACTCATGGGGCCTCTTCCCATCTGATTTCTTGTTGTTGGATTTCCTGTTTTCTTATCGATACTCTGATTCCTTTATCAATCTATTCTATTGTAGCTTACTGTGCTTCCTTAAAGCAGTTATTTGGAATTGTGTTCTGATAATTGCTCCCTACAGAGGTCTAGCGAAACCCACTTCTTGTTCTCTGTATGTATGCAATAACTCCGACTCCTCCCCGATTCAGATGTATAAAATAAATGAGCCAAGTCTTCTGGTTACTCTTGGTACAACTCCATCAGAGCACATTGCCCACGAGCTCTTCTGTATGTGCGTCATTTCTTCATTTCCCATCATCCCAGTTAGACCAGTCTCTAAGGCTGTGCAAGGTCATGGTACTTTTGGTGTTACTGATTAAAAAAATATTTATCAACCACCAATCATATTATAATTCCTCTAAATGAGTCCTTTTCTGCCACTTTCCAGAATTTCCTTGCTGGCAGCAGCTTTCAGCCATGCCTCTGATTTCATCTGTGTGAGTGGTTCTCTGTATGTTTTGGTTTTGTTTTGAAGTGGGGGTCTTGTGTAGGACAAGCTGGCCTTGAACTGAACATCTGGCCTTGCATCTGGGGTCACACATGCTCACCACTATGCCTGGCTCTTTGGTGTTTCTACCTTTAAAACTTGATGTCAGTTGAACTGCTTGGGTCTATAATGTAAAGTTCTTCATCAAATTTGGGAGGTATTTCACTTAGTATTTCTTCATCCCCTGCCTCCTTCTTTTGGAGTTCATGTTAGATGTATGTGGGGAAATTTAATATTTTCCCATGTGTTGCTGGCTCTGTTATTTGTCTCCATTCTTTTTTACTCTGATCCTCAAACTAGAGTTTTAAAAAGTGTTTCCATTCAATGCAATGCCCATCAAAATTCCAGCAAAATTCTTTAGACCTCGAAAGAACAGTACTCAACTTCATTTGGAAAAGTAAAGAACCCAGGATAGCCAAAACAATCCTGTGCAATAAAGGAACTTCTGGAGGCATCACAATCCCTGCCTTCAAACTCTACTACAGAGCTACAGTACTGAAAACAGCCTGGTACTGGCGTAAGAACAGACAGGAGGACCAATAGAACCGAATAGAAGACCAGGATATCAATCCACACATCTTCGAACACCTGATCTTTGATAAAGCAAAAAAATCAAATGGAAAAAAGAAAGCATATTTAACAAGTGGTGCTGTCA
>LOJH01003879.1:0-13771 GCA_001685095.1 Ellobius talpinus
AGGGAGGGAGGGAGGTGTTTGCACTCTGGCTTTCCGCTAAACTATCCCCCCAGGCACTTGTTCAGTGGACACCCCGTCCCCCTTGGCTGCTTAGTGAGACCCCCTGTCCACAGCAGGGAGAGAAAAGGGGAGCACCTGCAGGCTATAGAGTCCCTGATGGCCAGTGGCTGGCTTGAGTTTGTGTGTGGGATCCCTAGGCCTGAGGCATGATGGCTTGCCTTCGACAATTTTCTGAGACTTTCAGGACTGCTGCTGAGGGAGACTGAAGTTTCAGATGTCGAAGTTGCATGGACAACTGAAAAGCATGTATGCCCCCGGCAGGGTCCTACCCCAAGCAGAGAGTCTGTAGATTAGATGGTTTTGTGGAACGGGGCAAGTACCGGCTAAAGTATTCCAGGTCTCTTTAGAGTGAGGTGCCTCCCCCTTCTCCACCCCCTCATTTACCCACCCCCTACCCACCACCTGGCAAGGCCTCCTGTGTGGCTTGGGAGAGGAGGTGGCAAGGCTGAGAGGCATAAGACACCAAATCTCTTGTGAGTTCTGGGAGGTTCACAAGCCGGGAGTTCAAGCCGCCAAGGGTCTGGAACATGGAATCCCTCCAAGTCTGGTTTCAGATGGTTCTGTCTCTCACCCAAGCTTGCCTCCCTTGGGGCAGTCAGGTGTCTCCATGCCCTTAATACCTCAGATGCAGCTTCCTATAGTCTGTGTTCCTCTTCAGGAAGGCTAGGTGACAGGGAAGGGGCGCAGGCCTCAGCAGTGATTCTCGGTGCCCCTTTACGTCACACAAATCAACTGTCTTTCAGAGTTTGGAGGCTCTCAGACCCTGGGGACCTGCTGTGGGTGGAAGAAAGGGAGGTGTCTGGTCTTGGTAGACTCTCTATGTCTCTGAGGAACAACAGCCAAGGGTCCAGCTACAGGGGACTTCATGTCTCTGACAGGTGTCACTATTTCCCCTCCTTGGGAACCAGCCAGCCTGTGTGGAAGAAGCGCCATCTTCTTTCAGGAGGGTTCTTTTCCAGTCCGGGTCTACTCCTGCTGCTCCTCAGCAGCCTGCATGCTGGTAAGTTGGGATGCTTCATGCTGTGCAAAGGATAGATGCAGGCAGGGCATTAGGGAAACCCTGGCCACAGCCCCTTTGACCTCTCCAGAGGTCCGGAGAGAGCAGGGTCCCCACCCCTAGGATGATATACAGGGTTGGAGGTCATAAAGGGAAGTGCTTTTCTGAGCTCTGTACTTTTCACTGCATCTCTTGCTTGGGGTCTGTAGAATGTCCCTCCTGATCTCTTTGCATGGTGAGCCATAAAAGCCACCTTTGGGAAGAACTGGGGGCCGGACACTGTCAAAGCCAGGGACGGACCAGCATTGGCACTAGGTGGATGCTTGTACCTCACACCTAAGTTGATACAAAGACTCTCACCCACCCTCCTCATGAACCTCACTGATCAGTCCCTTTCTTGCCTTGGTGGGTTGGGGTAGGATTAGTATTTGGATCTTGAGTAATAAACTGAGCCACTTTTGAATCTCTGCAGAGAGTGAAGTCAAAGAAATCCACGCGATGGTGGGCAGCGACGTGGAGTTCGGCTGCCTTTACCCCGACAGAAACCATTTCAACTTGAATGATCTGCTGTTTGTCTATTGGCAAATTGAAAACCCCAAAACTGTGGTGGCCTACTACCTGTCTAATGAGTCTACAGGGGTGTATGTGGATGACCGATACAAGAACCGGGCCCATCTGTCACTGGAACGCATGAAGCAGGGTGACTTCTCTCTGCACCTGCAGAATGTCACTCCCCAGGACAACCAAGAGTTCACATGCCTGATATTTAGGAAGACCAAAAAAGTCTTAAATGAGACAGTCAGGCTGCATGTGGCAGGTAAGACCCTCCAAGCGGAGAATTGGCTTTACTCAGCCTGATGCTCTTGAACAGACAGTCCAGCCTGTCTCTGTGGTGGCCTTCTGTTTACTTGGGCAGCTCTGATCTGAGCAGAGTCCACAACTATAAGACCCCCAGATTTCAGAGAACTGTCTATCTGGCCATCTCTGTCTTTAACTGCCCAATTCAACTCAAAGTAGATACTAAAAACTGATTTAGTAGTGGGTGGGGTGATAGCCTATTCAGCAGAGTGTTTGCCATACAAACCTGAAGACCTTAGTTCAATCCCAGTACCCATATAAAGTCAGACCGAGTGGCATGCATTTGGTCCTAGCCTCAGGGAGGCAGAGATGGGTGAATCCTTGGCTCACTGGCTAACCAACCTAGCCCACTGAGCTTTGGGCCAGTTAGATCTTCTTCCCCCTAAAAATACAAGGTGGACAGCTCCTGTGGAACACTAGACGTTGTACTCTGGCTTCCTCGTGCACTCTTACACACAGGCGCACAAAGCCCCTGCACAGCCCCAACATGTTCTCAAATACATGCATACACAAGGAGTAAGGAGCAATGGAAATCTAAATGAGATGGATTTTAAGGGAAAACTTACTCCACCAAGGATTTGGGGGCCCTTGGTGGGGAGGCGGTAGGGTCTCTAGTGAGGAAAACTAGGCTCCCACACCAAACTCCTGACCTTTTATGGAGACACTGTGACCAAAACATTTAATCTAGACAACAAAGAAACAGAGATGTCCCATAGTTTCAGGTTTTGGGCCTTCCTAGAGGAAGAGGCTCCATGGCAGGGCAGTGCAGGTGACGGCAGGAATGTGTGGCAGAGGCTGTTCAACACACAGCAGACCAGGATGCAGAGGAAAGGGCAGGATAGGTAGGAACTCCTCTTCTTTTAAATATTTATGGGTATGGGTGTTTTGTCTGCATGTATGTCTGTGGAGTCCGTGCATGCCTGGTGACCACAGAGGGAATCAAATCTTAGGAGTTAGAGGTAGTTGGTTGTGAGCTTCTGGGTAGGTGCTAGGAATCCTCTGGAAGAGTCCTCTGAAAGAGCAGCCAGTGCTTTGAACTCAAGTCAGTATATGGTAGGAGTTAATCCAGTTAACCTTCTGGACCCCCTCATAGACGCACCTAGAGGTTCATCTAAGAACAGGTGGGTTTTGGTCCAGTCAAATGGTGGTGAAGATTATCGTCTATATCTATGGGGCAGTCAGCCCCGCGGGCAGTAGGAACTTCTTTGGCTTTGCTCTGGTCAGGCATCCCCACTGGTCTGAGCCTTCCTCACCACTGCCTCCTTTCCCTGCAGCGAACTTCAGCACACCCGTCATCAGCACCTCTGGTCCCGCCACCCGAGACCAGGGACTCACCCTCACCTGCATATCCAGGAATGGCTACCCCAAGCCCAACCTGTACTGGATCAACCGGACGGACAACAGCCTGATAGACGAGGCTCTGCAGAATAACACCGTCTCCTTGAATAAGTGGGGTCTATATGATGTGATCAGCACCTTGACGGTCCCATGGGTGGCTCATGTGAATGTTAGCTGCTCTATAGAGAATATAGTTCTCCACCAGAACCTCACTAGCATCAGCCAGGCAGGTGAGGCCCAGGCTGGGGTACAGGGACTCAGCGGGCATCCAGGTTGTGGGATAGGAGAGGCCCAGTCATGAATAGACTCCTTACAGAGAGTGGCAACGAGGGGCTCTTGCTTTCTGAAGGCAGGGATAGAGAGTCCTTCTCAGGGTTGCCATAGTAACCTTTACTCACTGGCCAGGCAAATGATTAGCATGGCTGTCACCCACAGCAGATGTTTCTTGGGCTTTTTAGCCAGTGAGGCTGTGCAGGACCTGGTGCACCTCAGGAGCCAGAGAACTTGACCAGGATGGAGGGCCATACCAGGGCACTCCCCCACATTCTCTGCCTTTGAACATGTGCCGCCCTCAGGGCATTCAGTTGGGCTTGGCTGCTGACTGTGTCCCCTATAAACCACAAAGACATGAATAACCCTCCCCAGAGATCATAGCCATCCAAGTCCAGAACCAAGCCAGTCCCCAGATATCAGAAGAGTGATTCTGTTCATAGGAAGTATCCCAATTAGGTGGTCCACGGAGGGAGAAGGCAGGTGAGAAAAGGCCAGACGTTGGGGTGCAGTGGGGTAAGGAGGGGCTACCTTCTTTGGGATCAGTGATGGTACTATATTGGCATCCTCAGTGCTGTTGAATTGACAAAGAGTGGGTACCTGTGTATTGTGTAAACGTCAAAGGAGAGATTGTATTTCTTTCATACCCTGCCCTTGCAAGCCCAGGGACAAATATTTCATTTGTATTTTAATAAATAAAGCTTGATTGAAGACCAGAGAGTAAAAACAGCCACACTGGTCAGCCTTACAGACCAGGCAGTGGTGACACACACTTTAATCCCAGTTGCCACAATGACACACACTTTTAATCCAAGTAGCCACAATAGGTTGCCATAGAAACCGGGCGGCAGTGGTGCTCATCTTTAATTATAAGACAGGAGGAGACCCCTCTCAGCAGTCTTATTCTGAGCTTTCTTGGAGGCAGGATCACCATTTTAGACTGAAGTTGAGGTAAGAGCCAGTGGCTGGCTGCTTTGCTTTTCTGGTCTTCAGGATAAACCCCAATATCTGTCTCTGGGTTTTTATTAATCGTGCTTCAGGGCCCCTCTCCTGAAAGAGCACATGTATACCAGCCCGAGATTTTAAAACACAAGCAATGATGGCAGGGAAGCTTTTGAAAATCTTCCGTCCCTTTCTTCCTATGGAAAAGGCCTCCTCATCAAGATCCTTTAAGTCTTGAGCATTTTCCCATTTCCTTTCTTTTTCTTCTTCTTGAGGGGGTTGGAGAAGAGGGGTTTGAGAAAGGGTTTCTCTGTGCAGCCCTGGCCATCCTAGAACTCTCTCTCTGTAGGCCAGGCTGGGCCCTGCCTCCCCTTGTTGGGATTAAAGGTGTAAGCCACCACCACCTGACCACATTTCCTTTCCTTAGACAGGGTCTCCTGTAGCCTAGGCTGGCCTCAAACTCTGTGTAGCCAAGGTGAACTTGTACTGATTCTCTGTCCCCACCTCTGGAGTGCTGGGGTGACAGGCGTGTTCTGCCACACCAAGTTAATGTGGTCCTGAGATGGCACCCAGGCTTTAATGTCTGCTAAGCAAGCACTGTACCCACTAAGACACATTCCCTTTGCTGCAGAAAAATCCACTGGAAACAATGACAGCTTCACAGGCAATCTACAGGAGCACCACAGCCAGAATGCCATTTTCATCATCCTTGCCTTGCTCCTGGTGGTCGCGGGTATCGTTGTTGCCTGGTTTTGCAGAGCCCAGTGTCCCCACAGACGCTATAATGGTTTGTATGAGACTTGCTGACCGTTTACTCTGTTGCTGTGAAGGCTTTGGGTTTTACAGATTTCTACACTCTTTGAGAAGATTTCATTTAAGATCCACTTTTAAAAAGCATAAGCATGCTTAGCAAGAGCCTGAATCCTCCCAGAAGAGGCTTAGACCCTTTGTTTCCAATAGAACCACACTAGTGGCAAGAAGCCACTAGTTCTCAGTATATGGCCAATACCAGCAATGTCTGCTGCTCTCCCTGGACCATGGCCCCCTACTGATCTGGACAGAGCCCCTAAGCTGGAGACACAAAGCACCACTTAAAAAATATATGTGTGTATATATGTATATATATACACACATATATATACACATATATATGTATAAAATTTTATTTGTATGTGTGTGTACCTGGTGTGTGTGTATATATATATATATACATGTGTGTGTGTGTGTACTATCTATGTGCAGAAGCCCACAGAGGTCAGAAGAGGGCATGAATATAAAGTTATAGGTGGTTGTGATCTATCACATGGGTGCCAGGAACTGAACCCAGGTCCTCTGCAAGAGCAGTAAGTGCTCTTAACCACTGAGCCATCTTTCCAGCCCTGATATAAAGTGATTTAAATGTTTCTGTCCACTTGCTCCTTAAAATCCATCTTCCCTTAAAAGCGAGATTGTCTGGAAAGCCCCTGTGGGAGTCCTCTCCTGCCCGGAGTGGAAGCCTTGGGGAGATGGCAGACAGAAGGGGTGATGCTACCATGAGCCTACCCTCCCACAAAGCCTGAACCTCTCTGCTTTGACCCACAGGTCCCTGGACTGTCGCACGGGAGCTCACAGGTGAGTGTGCTTTGGGAGCACAGGTTGACTGAGCTGTCATGGCCCTTCACACCTTCAGTTGGTAGTTTGAAATACCTGATGATTCCATAGATGGAGAATCCCTGTCCTATGGTGGAAACTTCTAGACCCTGCACAACAGATAGCCCTGACATAGATCCCTGGGCCCCTCCTGCCTCTGCTCTGTGGGACCCATCAAATCTATGATTCTAGCAACTCAGTCTTTCTTGGTGGAAGTGTGCCTCCTATAGCCCTGAGAACAGTGGCAGGTGGACCTTCATAGTCTCCAGAGATGTGGATTCATATCCCAATATTAGAGAGACATCCACACACAGTGTTGGTAACCACCAGATAATGACCCTGGCTTTAAGGCCTTTGCCACCTCCAAAGTGACTGTACCTCCTTGAACTTCTTCCTCTTAGAGGTGGCAGGGTGTATGGTCCCATCAGTGCTGGGATGGGGCCAGTTTGCTTACCTAGGTGAGCAGGCTTTGATGGCTGACACCTCTCACTCCAGGCTGGACAAGCTAATGTTAGACTACTTTGGAACAAACTTAAAGAGCTCTGGGCCACTTGGTCCTCACCCAATCATGTGATTCCTCTAGCCAGCTGCTTCTAATTTTTATCCCCTTTTCCCCTGAGTCCTAGGAAGGATCATTTCATTGTCTCCAAAATTAAAACACTGAGGATGGATTGCTCAGTAGAAAGTGCTTGCCTGGTGGGCATGAGGAGGCAGGACCGCCTTCACCTTCTTCTTTCTTCTTCCTTCTAAGACCATGCCTGACAGGACTCTGCCCAGGATGTAAACTGGGCTTCTGTGAGATGCCACCGGTGGATGTTGGGCACGGCTTCAGTACTGAATCCCATGGGCCTGGTGGCAGAGGGGACAATGGGCTATCTACTTATGCTCTGTGATGGAGGACAGGAGTCCCCTGCCCTGAGAGGCACATAGGATTGATCCCAGAAACCGTGAGGGAGACCTTTCCAATGGACAGCAGTGACATCAGAATATGGAGCCCACCCGCGAGTAGCTCCCATCCAGCATAGAGAGGAGGCACTTGTGGGGATGTCCTTCCCCAGCTGAAGCCCCAGAGCATGTGACTCATTCCCAAGTTCTTCAAAAAAGGGCATTTGAGCCACTCTGAAAGCACCTACAAAATCCACTGAAGACAGTTTCCCTCCAGAACTTTCAGGAGGGGAGAAAGCCTGACCTTATTTATTTTGGCCTATTTGGGCCTCCTGGAGGCTGTGTGGGCTTTTGTCTACAGAAAACCTGCTGTTGGTGATAATGACTGGGCTCAGAGGTTTGGGGTCCGTGGCTTTGCAACATTAAAGGGGCAGACCTCAAAGCAAAATACAGCCCATGCGCCACCCACGGGTGCTTCTTGCTCATAATCGAGGGCCCACGAGTCCGACTATCCTGTGGATATAGAAGCTTCCTGCAAACCTCTAGCTCTTCCAGACTGCCTACAAAGCTGGGGGAACACAGCTCCCCTCCCCCGGCCTCAGCAGCCCAAGAAGACCTACGAAGACCCCTGCCATTCTTGAAGCCACCAGACCCACCATGTGGCCGCAGCCTCCAGGGTTTTTATGGTGTTGGCCAGAACAGAACGAGTGACTCTGGTTCTAGACGGCTCTGCAAAGTTGGCTTCTGGGTCACCTAGGTGTGCACTAGCTCCAGGGACATGCAGTTGGGACACGGACTCCCCAGTGGGACACGACATCTGACCCTACTTGTGAGTGAGCAAGCACCTTCCCCCCTTCCTAAGAGGCTTCAAAGTCCTGGACGGTAAGGGCCTGCTTGTTGTATGGCCACTGCTCAGTGCCGACCAATGTGAGAGATCTCAGGCCTGGATTGGGCAGGAGTGAGAACCCTGGGGTCAGGCTCAAGGGGATCAGTATTATGCAGATCTGTCTGCTTTCCTGCCCACAGACTCTCCTTCAGGTGGACTTCTTTATTGGATGACATCGAGAACCATGTCTCCTACAAGCATTATGTATCTGTAAAATAGCAATTGTCATTATGGGTTCTGAGTTGGCAGCTACTGCAAAAAAGGACAAGGAGCTCCTGGGGTGCAGAGCCCCAAGGAGAGTAGTTTGAGAATGAGTGCCTCTCCAAGTCCCAGCACACAGCCATGCCCCAGTGGCAGCCCAGCAGGGACATTCACTCATCTACTTCCACTCTTCTGTCAGAAGGGAGTTTCGGGTCAGAAAGTGATCAGCCCTGCAGTCCAGCTGCCTCGGGCACCACAGACACCATTCCCACTGCTTGTGTAGACAGTGGGAACCCTCACCAGCTGTGCCTAGACCTTTGGCTGCTTGCTCTATGGTCACCATTGCCTGGTGATTCCAGCAGGCCTCACCTTCCCATGGACTCCTGGGAGACCCCCCTTCCCCACCCCAGCGCATCAGCATTTGGGAGACCTGCCCTGTAACCTCTGCCTCCTTCAGCCCAGAAGCCTGCTGGTGCTCTTTATCTGGGTTGTAGATGGGGCTGAATTTCAATGTTCTCCTAGTGATTTTCACAACTCTGACAAGGGAATAAATGCAAGATGCGCCTTGTGCCTTGTGTCTGGTGGCTTGTGTCAGTGTGGTGAGTCTGGCTCCATCAGCCCAGCTGTCACACTTGCAGTCACCACGTCAAGTGGCTCTATCCCTCAGGGGACATGGGCAGTCACTCTTAGGGCTTGTGACAACCCTGATGCAAAAGCCAGAGGTACCTTTCAGCATCCCATAAAGCCCAGAAAGGGTCCCAAGAGGAAAAGACCTGACCTCAGCGGTCACCTTCTGATAGGTGGACAGGGCGGGTGGCCCCTAGCTTGAGCTCCTCATCTCAACACTGTGTCCTGGAGATGGAGTCTGTCTATCGGTCTGTTCAATCCAGATGTTCCCTATAGAGACTGTGCTGGGATGTGGCAGCTGTGGCTCTGGAATGGTCACCCTCAGGAGAAGGTGGCTCCTCTCTGCTGCTGCCTGGTCGATTCTGTGATGGGTCTGAGTATGCTTCCACTTGCGCTTACAGGGCGCCCGTCCCAGGTCTAGCACCAGCTTGATCACTGTATATATCACCTCCAGCTAACGAGGAGGTAACTGCTGGGGCAATCTGGGAATGATTTCGTCCATCAAAGCCCTTTGTCCCACCCACAGCTCAGAGGATGCCAGGAGCCCAAGGAGGTGTAGACTTTGTGGAGGCTCTGGCTAAAGCTTCCTTGCCCACCCTGAGGTTTCTGAAGTTAGAAATCCCGGAAGCCCCTGCCCAGAACTAATCATTGGTAGGGAATCCCTCCTATCCCAAAGCAGAGAAGAAGCCTTAATGCTGATCCCTTTCTAGGCAGTTTCCTCCCCAGTATCCCTGACATTACATAAGACATTCCCATGATGTCCTCCTAGGGACTAGTAGGTTCTTGGCTTAATAAACACAGTCCAAGCCCAGAACAGAGCAGGCTCCTGACTTCATCGCCTCCTCTCTGCCTTTCCAGTAGGCCTTTAGTCACATGTGGTCACCACACACTGCTTGTCCCCTTGACAAACGGGAGCTAAACAGTCCCTCCTCCCCCTTACCTGATCTCCCTTTCCAGGCCCCTGACCTTGGAGCTCTTCCCAGAGCCTCCACCCATCCTCTGAGGGTGTGATTTCAGTGTGCTGTGTCGTTGGAGGGCCTGTTCCTTCTAAGCGAGCTGCTGTGGGTAGGACACAGGCTGTGGGAATCAGTTTCTCAAAGAACCAGGACGCTGTCCCCCCAACACCTCCCACCCCCCGCGATGCTCTGAGGCAGCCGTTCAGTTGGGAAGCTACAGGCTGGGATAAGGACACAAAACTTCACTTTTAGCAATGGGGTTGGATAATCACTTATGCACACAGATCCTGGTGTTCTACACCCAGCACTATTCCCAGCCTCTCTCGGTACTGCATAAGGATAAAACCCAGGAGCTTCGTTATCCAGCAGCCCTGTGCTTCATCTGCCCTGTGGTGCCCCCTTAGCCAGTCCCTAACACCAGGAACACACACTGGGTCAGACTCGTTCAGGATGTATTCAGCAGCCCCAACTACAGATAGACACTGCAGACATGGTCAGGTCCCCACAGCTCCAATAAAGGTGTGGCATCTGTCCTCAGGGAGGATGGATCTAGCCACCAAGATTCTGGGGGAAGCCATAGAGAGTGCAGCCTGTGGAAGCTGTTGGTGACACCAAGGTGTGACGCAGAAGACGCATGCAGTGGGGCAAGGAGGAGGGACAGGTTATGCTCTCCCAGGACCCAGAGGGAAAATTTGCTAACTAAGACTTTAGACACAAACATGGAGACAGTCTAGCACGCTGCTTTATAATTCAAAGGGGAAGTTAGTTTTAAAAGATCACTTTGTAACCATGCTGCTGATCCTGAGGGTTGCTGGACTCAACAAAGGATTGAACTAAATGATTAGGAAAAACAGCAGATGAACAGCGAGCGAGTAACAAAGTAACAGCTTTATCCCTCTGGGATGGGAGGAGCCCCAAGACTGGAAATGTGGAAACTGACTCTCTTCTTTCTGGCGTTTGGGTATTTTACCCCACCCCTAGGTCCTTCCCTTTCCCCTGTTGGTTCTGTTTGGATACCTACCCCGTACCTTCCTGCTGTTTCTCCTCCTAATGTCTTCTGGGTAAAAGCAGCTACCACCTCAGGGAGCCCTCTTTTGCTTTCCCTGTCTATCTATATCCCTCTAACCTGCCTTCAGCCAACCCCTCAAGAGATAGACACCAAGGACTGTGGGGGAATGGGGCAATGACCTCTCTAGCTGCTTCATGCTGACGGGGTAGAGTCTAGGGCAATATCTGTCCAAGAGAGAGGGGACTCTTATGAGGCAGGCTCCTGGGGCCAGTCCAAGGGACTGCAGTCCAGATCTTGAAGGGCATCCTGAAGTCCTGCACTGGGACCATTCAGAGTTTAGGCTGCAGGTGGTGGTGGTATGTGTCATTAATCCCAGCACTCGGGAGGCAAGTGGATCTCTGTGAGTTCGAGGTCAGCCAACCTGGTCTACAGAGCGAGTTCCAGGACAGCTAGGACTGTTACACAGAGAAACCCTTTCTAGAAAAACAAAAATCAAGCAAGCAAACAAACAAACAAAAAATGAAAGAAAAGAAAAACAGTTTAGGCTGTGCCTTTTCCCTCCAGCCTCATCCTTAAGTATGAGATTCAAGATTGGTATGGAGTGACTAGAACCACACTGTGAGGTTCCTCCCAGATGGCTTCTTAAAGAACTAGCTCATGTGTTTGTAACTTACTGGTGTTTTCTGTCTTTTTCATTCTTGAAAAACACCCAGACGCCGTGGAAGGCATCAACAATCAACAAGCCTAGCTGTGATGATCTTCTGCACGTGGGCACAGCTGGCCTCATGGCAGTTGTTTGCCTGGAACAGTGCTGTGTGACGTCACCTTACTATAAAGAATGTTGAATCCAGCCGGGCGGTGGCGGTGCACACCTTTAGTCCTAGCACTGAGGCAGAGGCAGGCGGATCTCTGTGAGTTTGAAGCCGGCTTTGTCTACAAGAGCTAGTTCTGGAACAGGCTCCAAAGCTACAGAGAAACCCAGTCNAAAAAAAAAAGAATGTTGAATCCAAACTCTATACATAATAAATTAATACTACTTGTATATATACTGTTCAATGATGGGGCACAGTAAGTTCCCAGATAAACCTTCCAGAAAACACAGAACGTAGAGTAAGCTATCATAACCGTGCTTTTGGTTCTGAATGGATGCAGAACACTCTGGTGCTGGGATCTTTTCCCCATTGCCCGCTTTTCTTTAGGTCACGAGATAAGTAACAGCCAAAATGCCCTTACGCTCGGGCCATTTCCTCATTCTCCTTCTCACTGTTGCAGAATCAGGGGCTAGCCTAACTCGGGAAGAAGGCTTTGCAGGCCATCTGGAGACAAACATGCTTGGGTTTGAATTGGACGGCCAAATCCCATCTCCAGAAACAGCCAGTCAGTGAGCTTAAACAGCACAATTTTCACAGGCAGTTTTCACAAGAGGCATTTGTTCATCTGTAAACCTGAACCCACTGGACAGGAGCTTTGTCGCTTAGACCAGTGACTACTGGCTGGACCCAAGGCACCAGGCAGACCTCCTTATAAACAGTATAGATTTGTCCAGGGGAGCCTTATCACCAATTGGATCATGCTTTGGGAACAGGGATTGACAAGTTTTTGTTGCTTTTGTTTGTTTGTTTGTGTGTGAGGGGTTCAAGACAGGGTTTCTTTGTGTAATAGCCCTGGCTGTCCTGGAACTCTCTTTTTGTAGACCAGGCTGGCCTCGAACTCACAAAGATCCCCCCTGGTTCTGCCTCCCAAGTGCTGGGATTAAAGGCGTGCGCTACCACGCCCAGAGACCAGTTTTTCTCTAGACTTTTTAAGTTCATGGATGAGTGGCAGCGAGCGCCCATGATTGAGGAAGGTGGAGCTGACCCTCTCTCCCTAGCTAGACTTGGGGTGACCAGTTGCTTGGAAGCCTGTAGCCACAATCAAGTTTGTGTTTGCGTGCAAATGGAGGCAGACAGCCTGAACACTTAACACCCTCTGTGTTTCTTTGGACTTCTCTAACAAGAAGGCTCCATGAATATAGCAGAGGATCAGAATTCTCCCATTATCGCCCCCAAAGAAAATATCCCAGAGGATACTGGAGCCATGCTTCCTGGCAAAAGAAAATCAGGGTTGTAACTGGAGGTTTTTCTCCCACCTGTCAGTTTCCAAATAGCCACTCTGAGGCTTAATATTAATTACAAACTGTTCAACCAATGGCTCAGGATTTTTACTGGCTAACTTTACATATAAATTAACCCATCTCTAATAATCTGTATATCGCTATGTGCCCCATGGTTTACCGGTAATGCTCTGGCACCTATTCCTTCAGTGGTTGCCGGTGTCTCTTGGACTCCACCCTTTTTCTCCCTGTATCTCTGGATTTCCCGCCTGACTCTAATCTGCCTGGCTATTGGCCAAATCAGATTCTTTATTAACCAATGGTAATAAAACATATTCATAGCATACAGAAGGGCATCTCATATCACAGGGTTTTGTTTTTGCTTTTGTTTTATTTTATGTGCATTAGTGTTATTACCATGGGTTTTGGTTCCCCTGGAACTGGAGTTACAGACAGTTGTGAGCTGCCATATGGGTGTTCGGAGTTGAACCCAGGTCTTCTGGAAGAGCAGTCAGTGCTTTTAACCACTGAGCCATCTCTCCAGCCCGAAAATCAGCGGGTTTTCTTTTTTTTTTAATTTAAATGTCTAAAAGCCCAGTGTTTGAGAAAGCAGCCGAGTAGTCACTTTGGAGGGATCTTGGAACCATTTTGTCCTATCTGCAGTGAGTTTTGGGTCAGGGCTATCCTTTGTCTACCCACAATTCCCTATTCCATCTGGGTCATCTAGTGGAAGTCTGCAGAGGGAAGAGGCCAGGTTAAGCTGTGGGGTTTTTGCACTTGTCCATGGCTCAGTGCCCTGCCATCTCTGTTTCTTTGGTCTTTCTTCAGGCAATGTTGCCCTTTTATTCCTTCCTACAGACACTTGTCTTCATATAAGTTGTCCTATTTACCAATAAAGACCTGGGGGTCAGATATCAGGGTGAAAACCTGCTGGATCAGAGAAACCAAGAAGCAACCAGTTGACCTTCCTTTTGGGCCAGAGACCCAGCAAGACAGCGTCTCTCCTTTCATCCCAAACCAA